>JAEANM010007234.1:0-17904 GCA_017656035.1 Myanophis thanlyinensis
GCGGTATATAAATAGTGAAAATAAATAAATAAATAAATTTGCTAATGGGAACAGCCAAAAAAACCAGCTCTATTTAGAACACTGAACATAGTATAATAGAGTTGGAAGGGTCCTCAGAGGTCTTCTAGTTGAACCTCCCTGCTTTACCCTCGGATTTACTGAAACCTCTTATACTGGTTATCTACATGAAGCAGTAAGTTGTACAGAGAAAGAAAGACCTGTTGTTCTTGGGACTTGAGTTAAAGAAGAAACTGATAAGGTAGAATTATTTAATTTGCTTGAAAAAAGGGGGGGAAATCCACATCAGTAAGACTAACCACATCAGTAAGACTAACCAAAATATCACAGCATTATGTTTCCTGTCATTTGGGCTATAAGGAAAAACCAGTTAATAGCCATTGTTTCACCAGCTAAATAAGCTAAATAAACAAATATCTATTCCTTCATCATTCAGCAGTCCAGGATGCAATACTGATGGAAAACAGAATTAGTGATTAGGAAGACATTCCTTCCCTACAGCTTGTAGTAGTCAAGCAGAGTGGAAGGGGCTGCCTACAATGATGGAGTATAGCACTACTTGACCTTACACTAGTCAGCAAATACTATTTTTGACATGTAGCTGGAAAAAACAAGTGGAGATTGGTTTCTCTGTGGACTGGGAACATGTGGAGGATGAATTTGATCATCCCTGGTTTTAAAAAAATAGTAGCTCCTCTGAATTGAATGCCCTGGTTGTGCAGAGCAGCCTTTAGTTTAAGTAATTGCCCAGAGTTGCAATGGGTGGCTTGGGTGCCATATATGTTGATTAAATAATAAACAAACAGATGACTACCAGGCTTAATTGAAATAATAAAGAGCAGAGGTTCTGTCCACATGGTGTTCTAAACAACTTCCTTCATATTAGTGGCAAATGCATTTTAAAATAGTAATGGATTTAGCAACCCTGTATATTACTATCTACCTTTTGCTTATAACCTGTGATTTGAAAATAGTTTTCTTAATAAGAAAAAGTCAAATTGTGCTTATGTTAATTACAGTGACATTGGTGGGGATGAAGGTAAGTGGTGGAAGAGTGTTAAGCTGACTAGAGCAGTACAGTAACACAAACACATTTACAAGTCTTGCACAGTTGCAAGCATGTTGCAAAGGGGTGGCATAAGTATGATGAAAGCAGAAATCATCCACTGATTGCCTGCCTTTCATTGAAAAATAAAAAGAATTTGTGCAAGTACATAGGATTTCAAAATAAACAGCAATAAACAGAGTTATAATTATACCAATATAAATATTAACATTTATCTAGCAGTGTTAGATTTCCCTGTTTAATTTTTGATAAAATATTCCATTTTCTGGTAACATGAAAGGTGAAATTGCATCTATTTAAATGAGTTTTAAGTGTATTATTTCTTCATAATAACATTTTGTGATATTTTATAAATTAATATAAACTAGCTGAATCCAAAGGATTTTCCATAATTCAATTTAATGCTTTCTATTAAGTGCAATGACTACTCAGATTGACAAGTACAGCTAACTCCTTTGAGAAGTGATTTCTAAGTATGTTAAGATCATGAACCATTTCTTTTTGAATACCTTTATTAAAAAATGTCAAAAAGTCAACAAATGACCTTTTCTTTAGATAAAAAGGCCTTTTTTGCATTTGACAATGTGCTTTATTACTAAAAAAAATGCATTGATCTTTTTTTTAGTTCATTATTTGACTATACTGAGAGGTATGCAGTTATGTTTGAACCATTTGTTCTCTGTCTAAAGAAGTAAATCTATTTAAACTCATTGACTATTAGATAGATGAAAGAACTATTCATAGTGTTTTTTGAAATGATACATGAATGTTACACTCCAATTAAATAATCTATATAAATAATTTTACAGATCTAGGAGGAAAAAAGAATTGTTTAGAATTACATTCTATTAACCTTACAGAACATTGTCCCACTGTTGTTTCTTTCTGTTGTCACAATTAAGCCAGATTACCCCAACAAAAGCAATTAGATATAGAATATTTAATAAAAGGAAAATTAAAGGGCTAAATTGTTGCTTAATTCTGAACTTTTATTAATGACACCAAACAATTCTTGGTCTTTTATTTTGAAATAAGAAAAGTGTGTCAACCCTGAAGAATAGCTAAGTAAGAGTTATGGTGATTCCTGCAGTTGACTTTGCTATTTCTAAAAATCCAGTTAATTTACTCCATTTTCATATTTTGCAAATCAGAAATAAAATAAAGCTTTTTGCATAAAGACTTCACAAATTTCACTTTACAAAGTTCACTGCCACAAATTTCCCTTGACACAATTTGCAAACAAAGCAGGCATTTATATCCAGAATTTGCACAGGAGATACATAAGGATTAAATAAATACGTTGAGACAAGTTCATGTTTGCACACACACACACACACACACACATTTAAAGTATTTTTATTTTAAAAGTAATTAATACATAACAATGTACAAGACGTGAAATATTACATATCTTAATTAGTTTTAATTTTTAATGTAAGGAAATATACTTTCCTTTGAAATTTACCAAACCTGAAAAAATAAATAGCTATATTTGTTTGTTAATTTGCTGCAGGTGTAATTGTAAATGCCAGTTTGTTTACTGTTTTGTCAACAGTCAATCTTAGAAATCTTTTGGCCAAAATTAGTAATCAAACTATTAATCAGTAAAAGTATAAAAATGAAGGGATCAAAACTTATATCTTGTTGTTGAAATACCTAAGCATAAAGGCATATACAATAGTTTCTGGACTATTGGAGTAACATTACCTTTCTTATATATACTTCTATTTTTTATGAATTTGTGGTCAGAAAAAAGCCAGGCAATACCATTCTCCTTAAAGTGGAAGCTAAGGGAAAAAAAATGTTACTTCATTCACTATGAAAGTTTCTCAGACAAATCAGCATGTAGATTTTATAACCATGAGTTTTAATTGTAGTCTTCAAAGGAGCTATTACTCCAAACCATGCCTCATGGAGTTGTAACAAACTGAACTGAAAGTTTCAGGATCTGTATATTTGATTACATAATATATGCTCCAGCATACTGCAAAATATATTTTTCCATCATGGTGGCCAGCTGGAATATGTGCTGGGAACAGGTCCTGTTGTTGGAAGATTTTAATATATTGTGGCAATTTATTGGTTTATTTTGGAAGGTGATAATGATGCTTTGGGTAGTTCCTGACTGGGCTTCTTTTTAGCTTATGCAATTTATATCTTTAGCTGGGCTTAAAGGCAGTTTGGGAAGTAACTATGTGTGGCACTCGAACCCAATCTCCTTACCTGGATTGCAGCTTGGAGAAGTAACCCTGGTGGATTGGAGTCAGCAGCAATAGTGGCTGGATTATTAGATTGCTTGGTGAAAGGATCAGGTGCCTGTCCTGGTTCTGTTTTGAATAACTAAGTCTCTCCCTGAAGAAAATAATATTAAGCTTCACCTACAGAATTGCTTGAGGAATATGCTGTGCATTTATTTTATAGATTAAGTAAAGTCATTCATATTGTTTATTGGATTCTGGCATGGGGCCAGAATAAATGGTTTTGGGAGTGTCCTACAGGGCTATCTGAGGTGAATATAATACCATTAAAGCTGAGGAAATGGACAGGGCCTTTGATAACAGCCCATTATGGCATACTTCTGCATGAAGAGTTAGGGTTGGACAATACTACATTGTTCTGGTTCTTCCCTTTCCTCTGAGGTTGGTTTCAATTATTACTGATAGAGTGGAAAATCCTTCTTTATGGGTTACATCAGGACTCAGTTAAGGTTGTCCAATGGTTTGGGATATATGCTGATGATATTCAGCTTTATATTCTCTATCCTGAACTACCTGAGGGGTGCTGTGAATGTTCTCCCCCAGTGTTTGGAGGCTGTATGAACTGAATGGACCACAATGGGCTTTAACTCAACTAAGCAAGAGTGAGGGACTCTGGATATTTGGGCTCTCTGTTAATAAGGTTCTTCCATCTTCATCTCAAATAGGGTGGATTTCAAAATAACTTCTAAAGATTTCATAAAAACTTTAAACACTATTTAAAATAACATGATCACAGTGGTAAGAGGTTTTAATCTCAAAACAGTTTATAAAAAAAAAATCAATTTTCAACTATTTCTAGAAAGCTAACAGTTATGGTATTTCCCTAACTGTAAGAGGAATGGGACCAGGTTATCTGAGGAATATTCTTATCTCTATCTCGTTGACTCATCCTACCAATCAAGCAGGGAGAGTATATTGCAGACCCAATGGGCTAAATTTTTCCTAGTGGGGTCTAGGAAGAGAGCCTTCTCTGCTGATGGCCCACGCCATGGAACATCTTGTATGGGGAAGAGATGAAGCATTACTCACTTTTTGAAAAAGCACCAAGACCTAGCTCTATCAGCTTATAAGGAGATCTAAGGTTGGCATTAAATCATAGGTGTGATTGGTGGCTTGATGGCACAGCTTTTTAACTTTTACAATTTTAATTAACTGTTTTTAATATTTTTAATATATGCCTTTTTATAGCTTTTTTATTTGTAACCTGCCCAGAGTCACTTGAGATGGACAGTGTAGATCTATACATACATAGAAGCTTAAAATAAACAATAAAAACAGAAGCAATGAGGTCAGTAAGTTATGATACGCCTATTCCATAGTGGTGTGTGTGTGTGTAGAGAGAAGGGGGGAGACAGAGAGAGAGAGAGAGAATAAGGTGACATTTGTATACACTTCATCTTGGAAAAGAATATTGGAGGCTTATTGGAATTTTGCATTTCATAGCCTTTTGTTTTCTTTGTACTTATAGGCAATTTTCTCTTTCCCTAAGGATTTGTGTCATTTATTCAGTGATGTTGGCTTGAAGTTCTAGTTTGTGGAAGCTTACAAATATATTTCTTACAATCCTGTGCATATTTGTTCAAGAATAAATCAAATTAAGTTATGACAGGTTAGTTAAGTATATTTAGAATTGCTGTTTTTATTTGTTTCTCTAATTTCATCTATGAAACCTGGTTGCTATTTCTTAGAAATGAAAAACAGTTTGTTATTGTTTTGTAAAGAGGTGACCTGTACTTGCAGGTCAGTTAATATGCATACAATCACAGCCTTTGTGTGGGATCTTGTATTTTTTAGCCATCACTTGATATGTTTTGCTTCTACACTTACTCTTCTGTAAAATAGTCTATGCTTAATAACAATTGTGATGCTGGCATAAATGATTGGTATACCATGGATAGCCAGAATAACTAACAGAGAGCTATTAATTGTATAAAACTAGACACATCACTAGAAGCTAAAATCATAACACTATGTCTAATTTACTTTGGTCAGGTCATGTGTGCAAATTCACCAGAGAAGGCAATGCTGCTAAGAACGGTTAATGGAACAAGAAGAAGGGGCAAGCAAAGAGCATGCTTACTTGATAACACCAAATTTGATATAAAGTTGAATGTCGAACATGGGTCATGACTTTCACTAAGAGTCAGACATAACTAAATGATTAAAACAACAATAACTTACTTTCATTGAATATGCTTTGGTATTCACAGCCTTTTACATTATCATGACTTTGTTATGAAACTGGCATTAGAACACTACTATATTCATCCGTTCAGCCATGTTGACAAATTCCATGCTAAAGATCTCTTTCCACAGTTTTTTCTTGCTTTTCATAATCCAGACAACTGTCACATTTTCCTCCTTCTCTTTAGGCAATATATAGAAAGGTGTCCTATATACTTTTATCTGCATTTTACTTATATTTCTTACCCTTCACAGTTCACTTAACATTATACTTATTATTATTCCTTCTGATCATCTGACTATACCAGCTTCAGGATTGTCCAATACCTTTTTTATTACACAAAAAGTGTATTGTTATCTGATATTCTAGGGAAATGTATTACTTCCATACAGTGTTATTTTTATTTTGATACAAGGCTATCAACTGGTGAGAAGAAAAAAGAATCAAACAATTAACAGTAAGCAGTAATATTTTTTTCCTCAGATTTGTTGAAAAAGATGAAGAGGTACTCTCACTATTAGAACTTCACTTAAGATTGCTTACTTTTACTTATTTCTTCTACAGGGCAAAAAGAAACATGCACAGCGAAGTCATGGATACTTCAATTTGCTACTCACCTTTTCTGGAATCTGCAACAAAGATGATTAGACATATAGCATAACTAAGAAGCAGTTAAGTACAATAGCTTCTGTTGGATAATTGAATAGTGCTGCATAAAGTATTGATCTCTTAAATAGCACAAAACTGATCTTCTCACTTGCTTAACTAGACTGAATAATGTGATCAAGTTTACTCAATTATATCAAGATTATTCAATTATATCAAGATTACTCAATTATATCAACATTATCCAGTGTGAGAAATAAACAACTAAATAAAATGGTGGAATAAACAAATGCACCAGGCTGCCCATCAAACCATTTGAAAAGTTGAGTGAGGAGCTCACTATCTTCTTTTTCTCATTCTCTTCCTTCTGGATCAGCCAATAAACTCAATATTTCCTTGTGCTTTCAACAGAGAACAGGAATGAATCCATACATTACACAGTGCAATATCACAACTGAGCTACAACTAAGCATGGTTTAACATACATGAATATACAAATGAACAGTTTGTGTAACAGACAGATAATAAGCAAGTGAAAATAGCATCTGCTAAGATTCACACTATCTTCCTCTTGCCATTTGTGAAGGGCAGAAAGTTGGTTTTCCAAGTAGTAACTTTATTTTTATGTACAGGGAAATAACTTCAGCAAAAGAAAAAGATATCTAATGATATTTCCATGATCAAGAGGCATACCACATCATGAGAGTGAATAACTATAGGTGCTCACCATGCCCACCCTTTAGTTGACTAGATTTGTGCACCTCGAACCATGAATTCAGAATTTTAAATCAGCTGTGACATAGCACACTGAGCCAAAAAATAGTCAAGCACATTTTACATTTTATCTTAGAATATTGTGTGATAATCTATACAGATAGTTTGGTTAAGGTAAATTTGCTGAACCATATTCAATTGAATAAACAATTAAGTTGGCTCCACAACATACTAATGTATAAATCATAGTTCGTGACCAAACTTTAGTTGGGTTCACTCAAACATAACAATCCAACAAATAAAATATAAAAAGATTGAACAATAGTCCTTCATTTCATCAGAGGTTCGGAATAACAGTGGTAGTAATCTCCAGATGTTCAAGTACCCACCCCTCTAAAGTTTGTTATTTGCTTGTATATTTTGAATAGGCTACAACAGGCTAAAGTAGACAGTCATCCAGAGAAATAAGGAATACTTTCCATCTTTAACTTTTTAATAAATCTGTCACATGGCTTGTGAAGCTTATTCAATCATTTATTGACCAAACTACAATAACCTGGTCACAAAAAATATGTTTATCAGTAGTGGTTAAGGTGTTGGACCAAAACCTGGTAGACTTACAGTTAAGTCTACCTTCCAGCATGAAAAGTTTGTTGTTTATGATTTCCTGTATGACTGTTATTTGGGAAAAACTGAGGAACAGAATGCCAGAAAATATGGATTATAAAACTACTAAAAGAGAAATCATTTGCAGACCAGAGTTCATACAGTTAAGTCACTTTTGGATTTGGCTCACTGAATAAAATCAACATTGCATATTTAAATTAGTTGGCACAATTCCTGCCCAACAAACCTGAAACACAGAACAAACGAGTGACCTTTCAGTGATCAACAGTCTGCAATGTTTGCACATAGATAACATAGTTTCCCCTTTCAGTAGCTCCATAATTCCAGATTTTTCAATATTATGAATTGCATAGGTCATTAGCAGTATGAAGAGCATCTTATGCATTCCTAAAAGTGACAAAAGACTATGAAAAGTGGGAGGCTTGATTTAACCAGGGAATCCGCCTCTTACTGTCTCAGTGTCTTTCACAGTTTCCGTTGAAAAAGGGAGAAAAAAAAAGAAAGCGCGCGTGTGTACAGACTATTTACTGGTTGATTCAAAAAATTCAACAAGTGTTCCCTTCTTTTCAAAATCAAAGCGGCAACCTTAGGCACACAGCGGCTGCAGTTAGACACTCAGCGTCCCTGCTCTTTATAAAAGCCCAACTTCTTTCCCATCAGCTTAAATTACTACAGCTGCTCTCCTCCACGGTTCCCGCACCTGGAAACACGATTTACCTGCCCTCCCAGGCTCCTCTGGGTAATCCCGCCCGCCTTTACTTTTCCAGAAACCACACACACACATAACACACACACGCGCACGCACGCGCGCGTGGCAAGGGGGAACGAGCCCACTCCTATCGTCACGTGCTCTTGGTGTCCTCTCTGAAAGGGTTTATGTAGCCCATTCACAAACGTAAGCGCCACGCTGAGAAGCCAAGCCGCGGTATACCTTTAAGGCACATGAGCGGGAGGGCGCGAGAGAAGCCCTGCCGGCACATCGCTAAAATCCTTGGCAAACTCGCTTCCGTGACTAAGGGGCATTCTGTGGTGAGCGCAGCTCCAGAGGAGGTTAATGAGAGAAACCGCAAAGACTAAGCGGCAGCCGGGAGCTTGCCGGCTAAGAGGAAGCAAAGAGAAGCTGCCACCAGCAGCGGTTCTTGAATGCTCGTAGGTTTCAGGAGCTGCTTGCTGCACGCCAGTGCCCTCCGCAGACCGTGCGCGTATCCTGCGTTGTCCGCTCAGCCCTCGGGTGCTGGGAAAGCAGCTTGCCTCTCCTCGCCTCTCCAGCATCTGGAGGAAGCTGCTGCGAGAAGCACCGCGCTCTTTCCCTTTCTGTCGCTGGCCGAGCTCTTCGGCTCCTTCGCCACAGTCCATTTTTGCCCCGTTTCCCCACCTCTCTCGCGCCCGGAATCAATTGGAGCTGCTGCCGAAGCTGCGAGAGAACAAGTAGCGAGCGGGTGGGATTGACCGAGGTGGGCGGGAGAGCTGGGGGAAGGGGAAACCTGTCTGCAGCCATCTAACCTCGTCACCCATAAGAGGTTGAGGAACTGGTCGTCTTCTGCGAAGGTGGCGCCGACGCGCAAGCGACAGGATAGACTGCGAGGGTCTCTTCCCGTGACCGACGCGGCGAAGTTCTCGGCAAACGTGTTGCACGTCGCCGGCAGCTCCTACCTGCGCCTTTGAACCGCGGCTCCAGTAGAGCTGCCTTTTGAGGGAATCCAGGCTGCGGCTGTTTCTCGGATGGGCGCCTTATTTTGCCTACTCTAAGGCTGCCACAGACCCAGACACAGGTACGTTCGTCTGTGGCTCCGTCTTGGTGGATGGGGCGGGGATGATGGCAAGACGTTCCCTACCCCACCCCGGGTTAAGGGACCGGGTTGTGTGTCAAAACTTTGCTTCTGCCTTGCACATGCTATTGGCAGAGTCTCCCCTGCCTCTCGCTCCCGTTCCCCACCTCTTTTTCTCATTTGGGCGAGACTGATCGGCGTGAAGCGTTTGCGCTTTAGGAGAAGCCAAGACCCTCCTCCCGCCGTAGGAGCCGCTCGTGCCTTCTATTATAAGGGTAGTTCAGATTCCCACTTTCTAGTGGACTCTGCTTGTTGCGAGTTCAGTTCCTTTGCTTAGGCAGGCAAGTTTTGCTAGAGTGGCGAAGTTTGACCTCCCTAGTAGCTTCTGCTTCGTTTTAATCAAGGGGAAGGGAGGGGTTGTTCATAGTCTCTCTCTTTCCCTCCCCTCCCCCAATTTTAAGACGTAAATTGTCTGAATCCTTAACCGCAATAAAGGCAGTCTTAATTATAAAGTCCCTTTCAGGTTTTCATGGATCCAGAGTCTGAAGCTAATGTCTTTAGGTAATGTCATCTTTAGTCTGATGGAATCATCTAAAAGCATCCAGAGTTTGCAGCCAGGTAGATGTCTTCCTAGTGGATTTACGTTTTGTAAAACTGTTTTTGGCCTGCTTTAAAGGGTACATTTCTCTTGAATGGTTATAGTGGGTTTAACGTGGATCATACTCATTAAAATACAGAATAAAACGTTTCTATAGGAGAAACCATGAGTTTAAAATAAACAGAATATAAAGCTATGTGAATTTTAAGTAATAAAGCAGATAAAAAAATTGCTGTAGCCACCTGCTGAATTGCTTGATGGTACTTGCCTCCCACCCCCTTATAAAAAAAAAGAGTATTGTAAAGACATCCAGCAGATGGAGCAATGAAAAACACAGCACAGGCTCTCCATATAATGAACAGTTGCTCTATAATCATAGCTTAAAAAAAGGTGATATTTTTTTAAAAAAGGGAGGATACTATTCTGCTTCCCCAAAAGAGGGTATGCCCTTGCTGTTAATGTTAGTTATGACATACCTGGAATAGTTTTATTTTTTTATGTAAAATACATTTTGTAGGACTGCATCTGTCTCAGGTGTATTTTTTTAGTATTAACAATTATGGTACAATTAACTGTTGCATATGACAACATTGGTAAATAGGTATTGTTTCTTGCTCTAGGAAGATATCTCTTATTTGGCTAACTACAGAAATGTAACTGTTGAATCAGATAAGGAGCCTCTAATTTAGGCAGGTCTAATTGGAAAGCATGCCAGTTTGCTCCTGATGGTTTTAAGTGATTATATTCATTAACTGTTTAATTCGCTATCACAAATTTATCCTGTGTTCTGAGAATGTGCCATTAGGTTGGTTGCTATGTTACAACAATAGAAACTTTTAAAACAAAAAGCTACCAAAACCCTGAAAATGGTTGAAAATTAGTTTTTGTTCTATTGGATATTCAGCAAGTTGTTATAATTTATCTATACTGCAAACTTCATGTAGCTTAGAGTATAATTTTAATTCAGAAGGTTTTTTTTATTAATATCCATTAGAACTGCACAAGTTTTTATAGTTAGTCTGCAATGGAACATGAATGCTACTAATCTAAGCTAATTATCAATTATTTCCTTGTTTGTTAGTGTATTAATCTGAGTTCTTAACAGCTAAAGTTTGTACACTTCATATAATTGATTAATCACATTATTTCATATTTCAATAGATATAAATCAATGTTTGACACAATTATGCCTTTAATAACTAGTAATCTATGAGTTTTTATTTTCCCTTTAGAAGTCATATTTGATAAAATGCTGGTTTAGTGATTTTTACAGATATAAATTGATAATGGAATCTGGCATACAAAATTGGATCTTTTTTTAATTGTTTTAATTTATGTTTTCTAAAACTAACTGTTATCTGAAATTGTGGTCTTGCTAAGATTATTGTTCAAAAGTTCTATAGGATATTAAAAGCTAATCTTTAAACGGGCATGTAAAAGTTAGTGTGCTAATTTGTGAAACACTAGTGGAAAAACAAATATATTGCATTATTAGCTATTTTCGAACATATATTTAGAAAGAATCGTTGTATATTTCAAATTGGTATAGTCGAAACCAAGTTTCTCTTTGCTTAAATATGTACATTATTTTCAAAAGTTAAATTATAACTTGCTTGAACAAGTTATGGTAGTGGAACTGTGATTCATGAGCTGAGATGGCATTCTATCAATGTTTTCAAAAATGAGAATGGATTTAATTCCATTGAAATTAATGAAATAAAATTAATAAAAATAAATAAATGAATAAACCCTAAATTCAAGGATTACATATCAGCTTGAATTCTTAAGAAAAACATTCTTTAGATAACTTTTCTATTCTCAATGTATTCTCATGACCACTAGAAATCTACTCATTATGGTGTCTTCAGTCACTTTATTTCATCTGCTCTATAAGAATTTTTGGGAAAGATAATGAAATACATGAGTCTTTTCTGTTTCCTTGCTGGTGTGAATATTAAAAATATATTTCCATAGTTTTCTATGTATTGGCATATTGTGCTGTACCTGAGTAGTACCATATATAGTTCTCATAGTTACAGTATGCAGAAGTTGATGAAAAGTGAAAAGTTATTCATAGATAGTAAAAGTTGGTCTTGTTAAGACATAAGTGAAATTAATAGTATTAAATTTTGTCAATGTATTTTAAAATGTGGGTCAGATTTAAACTAGAAATACAGTTACATTCTATATACATTTCATCAGTGATAACCGGCTTTAGAGCACAAGTTAATTCTGCTTCAGGCCAGTTGCTTTCAGTAAAATTGTTTGAATAACTTGTGATTCAGTCCTGTGCATGGTAACTCAGAAATTCATTAAGTTTTATTTCTAGGTAATTATGTGAAGGATTTGCAGCTTGTATTGATTTAAAGATGTTCTATGCTTTCATTCCTAAAATACTTGTATTCAGAATTCCTGTAGCTAATACTCCAGTGTTTCATTTCCCATGTTAAGACAATTTATTTGATTAGGTACCCCTGTGACAAGCAAGTTTTTAAAACAAAAGCTATTATTGTTATATCATAGTTTCATCAAGGGTGCATTGGTTTTCTCAAAAAAAAAACAAAACCCTTGCTTTTTAGTAGTTTTATCTCAAGTGTTTAAGTGTTTTTATCTTAAACACTTATTTTGGAAAAAGTTTCACTGATTTATATTTTTACCTTGTAAGACTGACAGTGACACAAGAGATATTGTTCTGTATGTACATATATATTTTTTATTTTGTTGGAAGAATGACATTTTAATACTTCAATTGGGATAAATTTATGCCATGTGTATTTAATCTGATCTCTGTTTAATGAAAAATCAATTCAATTCAACAGGATTTCTAACTATATAGATAAAGGATTCATAATTATTATGAACATTTAACCACTAGATATTTTCACAAATATTTAAAAGATTAAGTATTGGTTATTCCAGATGAAAAAGCTAGAGGGCTATCATTGTACTTTTCAATTGCCTTATTCTAGAGAAAAAGTTATGAACAATATAATTCAGAATGTCTGGGATTAAATTTTGAATACCTATTAAGATTCGAATGGAGAATATTCCAAAAATGAATAATATGACTTCTTGAGGCAAGGATTGTACTAAGAAATGGCTAGTAGATCTACAGTTTTATAATAAAAATTCCTGATCGTAAAACATTTAATTCTGATGACATTGTATGCATCATATAACCTGGGTTATAATGCTGGTTGGATTAAATCAGATTTTTTTTTTCAAAAAAGACTTTATTTTTGGGTTGATTTGTATGTTTTGTGTATAGGAAAAATTGGTAGAAGTAAGGAGAATTACATTTACATTCAAGTTCACATTGACAGAAAGTAAAGTATTCATTATTCCATTCTTTTTCTGCAATATATCCAGTTTAATTAAAATTAATATAATTATGAAATTATAATTTAAAATTAAAATATAATTAAACAGTAAAAGTATATTTAGGAAAATTAGTTATGGAAAGGTTGTTTTGCAAGTTGAAGGAAAGATTGAAATTGAAATATGGAAAGAATATATATGAAAATAGCTGATGGATCTTGGGTAAATTTTGTAGTGCAATTAAACAAGGAATGGAATTGTTTTTTCTTATTTCAATAATTTTTATCTGCCATTTTCTTCCATTGCATAACAAATACTACTGGTGAGTTTTTAACTTCTTTATAGTAATATTAGAAAAGATAACCAGTTTTGTCAACTGATAGAACAAGGAACTATTTTTAAAGAAATTAAAAAATAGTGTAAAAACTTTTTATTAAAAATTCAGATTATTCTTAAATTTATTACTGTTGAAATATATTTTCTCATTTTTTTAAATTTAAATCTTTCTGAATTTAAACCCATACTAATACAATAAATACAATTTTCAGGAATAAGTACAAGTGGCAAGGGTATCTCTGTTTTGCTTAATGGTTTAAATAAGAAAATAAGAGGTGAGATACCCCCAGCTGATACTCTCGGTTCTTTTCAGTGGGGTAGTAGAGGGTAATGGCATATTTAATTCATATCCTTATGTAATGGCATAAGGATATAAATTGTACAAAATATTCCTAGAATATGGGATTGGAGTGAGAAGTTACAAGCCTGGATTTTAGTTTCAGTAAAGTTTAAGAACATGCATTTGTAATTCATTATTTTTATGCATATACATGTTCATTAGGTATTTTGTTGCTGTTGCATTATGTGAAAGTAAAGTTTACATCATGGGACTGTAACTTCAAATCTTATTTCAGTAAAACCACCTAGATGGTTTCTATCATTGGGGTAATCCTTAAAATTTTTATACTATATACTTATCATTTTGATGTATAGTACTAAACAAAACGTTAATGTAAGATAGTGAAGAGTCTTAAATGGAAAGTATAGGCTATTCAAATGTACTTCAAAATCTGTTAAAAGTGATAACAAATAGAAATATATTTACTATAATATCACTCTGAAAAGAAATGGTACGATGATACAAATAAGTTCTTTGGAGTTAATGGTCAATAAAGGTAAATAATTTGAATTATTTTTCTTATGACGATGAAATAATAGTGTGTGACAAATAGATATACAGCATATATACATACATATGAAAACTTCTTTATAAAACATTAAAGCTCTTCAAAGATATAGCATTCATTTAATCATTTATAATCAAGGCTCTTTATTTACAAAATGGAACTCTGGTTAGGGTGCCAGTTGTATCTCTTTGACTTTTCTGTGAGATTGTACAGGTGCTGCATTTGAAACAATTTTAAAGTTATATTTAATTTTAGAATGTGGTTGCAATACTTTATCTATTTACACTATTTTAAGTAGTATCTGTAACATCTGTAATGTATAGATAATATTGAAATCTAAAGAGTCAATTTTGACAAATATTGAGATCAGTGTCTCATACATTTGGAATATATATGTGTGTGTATGCACATGCATGCCAACATAGATGGGTTTTGTCAGACAGCTGGGTTTGAACTTTTACAATCTAGAACTCTTGAGGATGGATTCTAATAGCTTTTAAATGTTTTGGTGTTAATTAAGGGATAATGGGAGTAGAATTGTCTGTTATGACAGTATAATGATTTCCTACACTATGTAAATTACCCTGCTCAATTTAAAAAAAAAACTTTAAAAATTAAAATATTAACTATTGCTTCTGTTTCTGCCTTTTTCTAGATTACTAATTAATATATTGTGATGCAGAAAATAGGAGAAAGACAACATGAACATGTGTTATGATTTCGAACTATAAATTGCCAAATATGCAGAATTATTTGATTGCTTCCTAATACATAAAATATTCCTTATTATGGTTATTATATGACATAGCTATATAATGTTATAGTTAAGGTTAGGGTTATAATTGTAATTATCTTTTAGCTAAAGTGAAGAAAAGCTATGTTTTTGTAACAAAGGACTTTAAATGTTTTCAAATTGTAGGTTACCAGAATACATATTTAAGAACTTATGTGGTTTGTATATGTTCTTTTTGGTTTTGGCTTTGTACTGTATATGTCCAACTACTGCAGTTATTTTGTAAATTGTTGTAAGTACTCTGTCCCACTGTCACTTATCACCACAGAGTCTGCTCATACAACCAGAGTTTGCATCTTCTGATTAGAAGATCTGATAAAAAGAAGATTCTGAAAAACATGAGCAAGACAAGAAGATGAAATATTTCTTTTCATCTCTACTAATAAAAGAAAAGTCAAAGGGTGCTTTAAGCTGCACAAATGGTAGTTAGTATGCAAATACTTGGTGTGATACCAAACAGGACAGCTCTTATAATTTTATGATACAGTTGAAGCACAAATGTATTAGGTTACAATTCAATGCCCTCTAACTACTAGCTAATAATAATAAACAATTGGACAAAAATGCCAGTACTTGTTCAAAGAATTCAATTAAAAGACAGCTCCTCTTTCCCTAATTTTTTACGAACAGTTTACTCAGTCTCTTAAACCATCAATAAAAGCATTTATTAAAAGTAATAGCAACTAAAATGTTAAGCAACAGTTGGTATTGTAATTATAAGAAAGTGATAGCTTTAACTCTATTCTTAAACACAGACTCTGCAGCAGAAAATTGAATTTCAATTGAATTCATTAATTACAAATACTTTACTACAAAAATGAATTTCAGTGATCATCTATTAATTTCAGTGACAATACTGAGAATTATATGGGAATAAGTTCTACTAGGCATAGTCATATTGTAATTTGTATTTTTATCTAAATAAGAGGAGAGAATCAAGTATTGTTAGATTCTCCCTCATGCTATAGCAATGTAAACTTGATAGCATATTGTTTTGTTTAAAAACAATATGCTATCCTATAAATTCATTGTGCATGGTACATTGCAAACTATTCTATTTTAAGCAACAGATATGAGCAGCTAGGAAAGCTGTTGCATTGACAAATAGAGGTATCTTTTATAGGTCATGAAAGTAAAATTGTTATAAACTAATAATTTCATGATTTTCACTGTGATTGATAGTTAGCAATAAGTTAGACTTCACATGGATACATTTCGCCATCATATAAGCACTCTTGAAAGTACTTTAACATATACTTTTATCTTGGAAACAAACAATATCCCCTCTAGCAAGCTATTTTGCATATATGTGTTCACATAATGAAGTAAGCAGATATTAAAAATGCATTAAAGTTTTAAGCAGGTCCATAAAAGCAAATTAAAACTAAAAACTAGTTGTAGGTAGTTAAAAAGGTGCAGTAGTGTATTAAAATGAAAAATTATTTTGATGTATTTGAAGTAAAAATGCTTGTCAAACTTCCTAGGTATAACTGCTGAAGATTATCCATTGTCATAAACCACCTTATGCCATCCAAAGCTAACCAATGCAAATTTATCAGATTTAATGTAAATTATTTTAAGTTCTATATTTGGCACGCATTGTACATTTTCCAAAGAACTTGATTATTTTAATCTCATCCTCACGTACTGTGTTGAAAAAACCATCCTATTATATCTTAGAATCTTAACTCATTAACTATTATTCTTTCCACTTATTTTTTGAAATTAAATGTATTTTACCATCAAATACTGCAATATTTTAATGTGATATTGCAAAAGTACATTTTGCTTTGTACTTGCCCCAAATACAAGGCCATGGGAAGAGTTGGGATAAACTTTATACAAGTATCATATGGAGGGAAGTTCTTCTATTTTTAATGAACCTTATTCCTATGTAATAATCACTAAGATATTGGAAAGCCAGGTTGGCATAATAATTAAGGCCCAGGCTAGAAACCAGGAAACTGAATTCTAGTTTCAGCCTTAAGTATGAATTCTTGCTGGGTGATTTGGAGCCAATCACAAACTCTCAGACCCATTCACTATATAGTGTTGTGTGGAAAATAGGAGAGGAAGGAGTTTTAAGTATGTTCACTGTCTTTAGTTATTTAAAAGAATAATATAAACTATATAAAATATAAAAAGCAAATTGCATTATATATTATAAAAATGGTTTTGTGCATAGATATTGAGCATCATTTTAGTAATTATATTTATTGCATTAGTTTTATTGGATTATTCCATATCAGGTTTTGGTGTATTGCTAATGCTGTAGTGATATAATTCTGGGCAGAAGAATAGCAATATTATTTCATCCATGGTTGTATTTCTCTCTTCTGTTCTTCATTTGTCTTTCTTTTCTATTTCATAAAATGAAATGGAAGTTATCAATTAAAATACCCCAAAAAATTAAAACTGAAAAGAAAAGGTTCTATAGGAAAGGAAGAAGTTGATTATGTAGTGGCAACTATAGCTGGATAAAAGCAATTTGATTGAATGACTGGGATGTGATTCTATTTGACTTATTTGCTAATTGTCAGTCAATAAATGGTTGTTAAAATGATTTCTCCAATATGAGGCTATTTGCTAGTTGTTTTGGCTTCCTGCAATCATTGATTTTCTTTTTAAATAGCTGAATTGATTATTCCTTCCTCTGTATAGTCTCTTGTTATTTCTTTTTTTATAAATTTGTTTTTTTTCCAAACACATAAAACAGACAGAAACAAAACATACATACATACATATAAAACATAAAAACATCTTTCGAT
>JAEANM010007235.1:0-17903 GCA_017656035.1 Myanophis thanlyinensis
CATTTCACTGCATATCGTACCCATGTATGATTGTGTATGTGACCAATAAAATTTGAAATTGAAATTGAAATTGAATCCTAGGAATTCAGACATCCATTTTTATGTGATTTGTTTAAAGAAAATGTAAAACATTAGTTAGGTAAATTTCATAAATAAACTTTCTCTAGCATCTGGAAGCGTTTAAGTTAGTTAGAAATGTTTGTTACTTATTTAAAATGCATTGAATAGGTATACATATTAACACTGACATTTACCATAAAATATGAAGATAAAACAATAATAATAAGAATTTATACATCCTATAGCAAAAATATCAAAAGCATTAAAATATTTCCATGTCAAAAAAGTACATTCTGGGTTTTATTATTATTATGAAGAAGCTAATTGCTTTAACATGCTGAATTTTCTCCAGAGTTTTCATGGAGAAACTGAACCAGCATCATTTTCTTGGACATTTGAAGAAATCAAAGAAGTGCACAAGCGTTGGTGGCAATTAAGAGATAATGCTGTAGAAATATTTTTAACAAATGGCAGAACGTTACTATTAGCTTTTGACAACACAAAGGTAAGTATGCTGAATAATGTTACAGCAATATTACATCAATGTTGGATGGAACTTTGTGTAATTTTATTTCATACACATGAAAATTTACAAAGGAAATCAAAGGGAGTCCAGGCAGAGAAAAACTGAGTAGCAGAACCATCTCTGCATTCCAAACTTTTCTGGTTTGCTTGTATGTCTGGGAAAGGAACAATTCTTGTACCAGGCATCCTGAAGAGGTTAATGGAATTCAGTAGATGGAAAATTTCATTTTTTTAATCATAGATAATACTGCGTATCATAGCCGATCCCCAATGTCTCTCTCCAGAAGGTTAAGTTATATTCTTTCCTCAAGGTTACCCATGCCAATGTATAGCAGGAAGTATTTAAAACCACTCTATTAAAATATACTTTAAAAGCTCACAAGAGAAAAGAAATAATCAGTTTAATTCAGATGATTGATCAGAATCTTTCTCCCTTGAAAAAGATTCTATATGTTAAAAGATTATAGTGGTATTTTATTTGATAGCAGTAGCAATAGCACTTAGACTTATATACCATTTTGTAGTACTTTCCAGTTTCCTTTCTAAGCAGTTTTATAGAGTCAGCATATTGCCCCCAACAATCTGGGTCCTCATTTTACCTATCTCGGAAGGATGGAAGGCTGAGTCAACCTTGAGCCTGGTGGGATTTGAACCGGCAGACACTCTAACCACTGCGCCACTGAGGCTCCTAGCATGAATCCTACTACTATAGGTAGTCCCCAACCTATAACTGAAATTTATTCAGCAACTGTTCAAAGATACAATAGCACTGAACAGATGGTGGTTATGACAGGTCCTCAACTTTCCAGCAACCCCAGCAACTCCACAGTCACATGATCATCTGGGCACTTGACAACCAACTCACACTTAGAACTGATTGCAGACAATCACGTAATTGTCATTTGCAGCTTTCCCAGAACGTCAGTGGGGAAGCTGACAGAGAAGGTTGTAAGTCCCTGAGATCAGTCTCTCCCACCTGCTCACCCTTCCCTGACCTCTTTATGCTTGTGCCACACTGGCCACTCACACATCATTGTGCAGTCTTGTGCACCTTCTCCAAGTTGTTCCACACCTCCCTTCCCCTTTACAGCTGCATTGCTTAGTGACAGAAATCCTGGTCCTAATTGCTATTGTAAAGAGAGGCAATGTATGCAACTTATTTTGGAAAGGGGAAACAAGCATCTATTTATGAGACTACATATCAAGAGGTGAATGAGGCATGAAGATACATGTGTATTACTCTCACTACAGTTCTAAAATAAACACATGACTGGTCAAATGTATTGAAAATGTCTATTTCAAAAGATTCATGATTTAAGGCTTGGTAATTTTTTCTTTGATTCTTTTTAGGTGCGAGATGATGTGTACCACAATATCCTAACAAACAATCTTCCTAATCTCTTGGAGTATGGCAACATTACTGCATTGACCCATCTGTGGTATACTGGACAGATCACTAATTTTGAATACCTCACTCATTTAAATAAACATGCTGGCCGTTCCTTCAACGATCTCATGCAGTATCCAGTATTTCCCTTTATACTTTCCGACTATACTAGTGAAACATTGGACTTAAATGATCCATCTGTTTATAGGTAAAAATATAATGGCTTGCCTTTTAAAACCATTTTCTGTCAAATTCACATATGCTAGAGAAAAAAGAATCCATTAGTTTGCATTGTTGTGATCCTTAAGTTCTGGAATTGATAAATTGTAACATTGATATGATTTCAGAAATTTGATCAAGCCAATAGCTGTGCAGTCAAAGGAAAAGGAAGATCGTTACGTGGACACTTATAAGGTACTGAAATAGTTCAGTTCATATCATTCATATTTATAATCAAACAGGGACAAGAGAAAACAGTATTAAACCATGAAATTTATCTTGTGTTCTGTTAACTGCCTGCCTGATTATTCAAATGAGCAAAAGGGAATAAAATATTCAATATTCTTCGTCATTCTAATTTTTGATAAGAGATAATTGTCTTCCCAAGTGATCCCAAGTTTGTTGTGGGAGGCACTTTTCTTTGTTGCTACAGCTTAAGAGGCCAACCAATTTTGAGGCTGATGAGTTAGTTTTGATTAATTGCTGATTTGGAAGCAATATTACTAAGTAATCCATGAAAATATAGATGATTTATGTACTTAGCAGCTGAAGAAAACCTTTTCAGATTTCCTCTTTGTGACTGTTTTGAATCAAATGTTCATTGCATTATGTCTTCACTGTCACTATTGATGGTCTCTTTAGTCCTGATGACATCCAATTTATATAACTGAAGTTTAAATCTCTTTTATACAAAGACAATTATTTTTTTTAACTTTCATTTTTCTCATGTTGATTGATAAATTGATTTTTAAATTATCAGTCCAAAGATAAGATTAAGTGATACCTTTGTGAGAAGTGATACTTTTGTACAGCAATACTAAATTGGTGCTGTTTATTTTATATTGCTAATTTAAATTGCAGTACCAATTTAGTATTGCTGTACAAAAGTATCACTTATAACCATTTGAAGTTACAGTGGACTTCCCCAAAGCTACTTATAATCTGAATTCAAAGTTCTGAAGACTTCCCCCGGGCCTCCTCTGCGCGCCTCCGCCCCCCAGTCACCTGTTTTCATTTGAGGCACTCGGCAATCAGCCTCCATTTATGTCCCTTTGCAGCAGCCTACAGTCACTTGACCACAGTTTACAATGTTTTTTTTTTTGCCAGAAACCCCCATTTACTTCCGATTTCCAGCTTTACCACGATTTTATGATTTACAGAGATTGTGGTTGTGCTTAATAACCACAACATTAACTAAATGACCACAGTACAAAAAGCTTGTAAAATCAGGTGTGGTCTATGGTGATCTACGTAACAACCAGCATGACTTAAGCCATAATTCTGGGCTGAATTACAGTTGTAAGTCAAGCACTAATTGTATTAGCCAGAAGTGCATGTCATTTTTTTTTAATTTTGTATTTTAACTTTGAAAATATATTTTTTAAAAAAATACAATAAAATATGCATGTTTTTTCCTTCTGTTTTTTCTGCTGCAGTACCTAGAAGAAGAATATCGTAAAGGAGCTAGAGAAGATGATCCAATGCCTCCTGTACAACCATATCATTATGGATCTCATTATTCAAATAGCGGAACAGTTCTTCACTTTCTGGTTAGAATGCCTCCTTTCACAAAGATGTTTTTAGCTTATCAAGGTACATTTTCCTATGGTGTAAATAATTTTATTTTCCTAGCTTTGAATAGGCAGTATTTGGATAGTTGCAACAAACCTTTACAAATATTTATTTTAATTCTTTTTTTTTACAATCCTTAGAAATAGAAGTGCTGAAATGTATTGTGTCTGCACCAATAAAAGTGCTTACACATAAATAAGATAAAGAATTAAATGTATTCCTTGTTGATCACCAAATACTTGAGTGCGATATATTAATTTCTAATTAATTTAATATGGTTTCATCATTTTCAGATCAGAGTTTTGATATTCCAGACAGAACTTTCCATTCTACTAACACAACCTGGCGCCTTTCATCATACGAATCCATGACTGATGTAAAGGAACTCATCCCAGAATTTTTTTATCTTCCTGAGTTTTTAGTTAACAGGGAAGGTATGCTTCAAAAAGACATTGCTGTGTTTTTTTTATAATTCATCCAGCATTCAATCACATTGAATCCTGGAATTGTTGAACTTTTGGGCTCATTTGGTAGAATGCAGATATAATGAGCAAGAAAAAAAACTTGATTTATGGGAGGGTGGTGAAAAGAAAGAGTGGACACATTTCATTCATGAATCAGGCATGGGTATGGGATGGAAACTATAGTGCTTGCACACTTCTTTTTCTTATTTTTTATACAACAACAACTCTGTTGGGCAAGAGAGAGTGACTGATCTAAAGTCACCCTGCTGGTTTTCATGGTTAAGCCAGGACTAGAGCTCATGGTCTCCTGCTTTCTAGACCAGTGCCTTAACTACTAGACCCTTTGTTGACCATGCTATCCTTTTGTACCATCTGAGGGGCCTAGGGATTGGGATATTGTGCTCCAGTGGTTCCATTCCTTCCTTCCTTCCATTTCTTCAGTAGGTGTTTCTAATCAGTGGTTGTAGGTAACAAGAGATTAGCCCAGTGGCTTGTTGTACCAGAGCTTGATTCTTCACCCTACTTTTTAATCTTAGCTACTGGAACAAGTCATGAATTAGTTTAGGGTGTTGTATCTTGTATATTGCCACCCACACAATGTAGTTAGTATCTTGTTTCCAAGCCTGGGAGCTATTGGGTATGATTGGGAAGTAACAAACTGAAGTTGAATTGAAGCAAAACGAAGTGTTGTTCATTCACAAGGTTCTCTACTAGCACTGGTCTTATCTCTCAAGAAGTGGGTGCTACCTTCCAGGGAAGCAATTCCATGATTCAGGAGTACTTCTGGACTCAGAACTACTGCAGAAAGGAAAAGTTAGGGTTATGGCCCAAAGAGTTTTTAATTCAGTTCCAACTAGTGTACCTATTACTGTTCTATCTGAAGTGAAACATGCACTCATAGTTCCTCACTACCGTGAAATCCAGGGTTGAGGCCAGAAGGAGGGGCTTCTTTAAAATGGTCTCCATATTAGTTCCCTCCATATTAGTCTGTAATAGATTCAAAATGTTTGGTTCATTCATAATAAACTGCAGATTGGTGAAAAAAGAAGCTTTCCTGAAGGAGAGAAACAGGAGAAGTGCACAAGTCCAAAATTCACTTTCAGATTTAAAGCTATATGCAAACTATGCAATTGATAAAATAATTGTTAATGTAAAATTTTGGAGAACAGAATTTTGCAACTAGTGCTCTGAGTTGTTTTTAAGAGATATGGTGTGAACATGGAAATGATTTTTTGATATTAGCTATTTAGATTTAAGCCAACTAATATTAATTATTTCTATTTATAGGTTTTGATTTTGGGGTACGTCAGAATGGTGAAAGAGTAAACCACGTGAACCTCCCACCCTGGGCTCGAAATGATCCAAGATTATTTATCCTGATCCACCGTCAAGCTTTAGAATCTGACCATGTTTCCCAAACCATCTGCCATTGGATTGATTTAGTATTTGGGTATAAACAAAAAGGCAAGGCCTCCGTTCAAGCTATTAATGTCTTTCATCCTGCTGTAAGTATCCTTTTTTTCTAAATAATACATTTGCCTTTCATTCAATGACAGTATCAGACCCAGCATGCACAAGGGATCTAGGCTCATCTAAAATGTAACATATTCCATTTTTATTTGGACATTCCTACTAAAGAACAGCACATTTGTCTTCTATCTGTTAAGGTACTTTATTAGGCTGCAACCAAACCATTACTATATCCAGTGGTTAGTTCAAAACTGTCGCTTCGTTCTTTGCATAAAAAAGAAAAGAAAACTAGGTATCAGCCATACTGTATGTTGCTGAAGATTCTGAATGATCTCGTCAGCTGTTTCTTGGCCCTCAATAATGAATAGCAATCATCCAGCATCTCTTTTTTTGGATTGTTAGATAGAGTAGGAATTATTGTAGCAGTTCCTGTTTCAGAATCCAACAGGATACTAAAGATGGTAGGATTGAAGATTGTGAAGAAGTAAAGTAGAATAAACAGAAACCATCTTGATCCAGTCCTAATAAATGTCATCCTCTAAGGTAGGCATGTCAAACTCAAGGCCTGAAGGGTACTTAGATCTGGCCCATGGACCTGCCCTGAAAACAATGAAGGACCAGCCCATGGTGTTTCTGCCAGTGAAAGCAGGGCTTGGAAGTGCTGTGTACAACCCTCTTGAGCACCATTTTTGCTGGCAGAGGGTTGCAGGAGGCTGGGGGAGCTGAAAATGGAACTCAGGAGCCCGTTTTATCTGACAGAGTGCTTGGGCCACCACAGGCACTCCCGACACGAGTGATGTTGAGCTGTCCATGCCTCCTGGTCACGCCCCCACCAGATCAAACACAACCCTGATGTGGCCCTCAGTGAAATTGTGTTTGACACTCCTGTTTTAAGGTAGTGCTTTTTAACCTTAGCAGTTTTAAGGTGTGTAGACTTCAAGTCCCAAAGCCTACGTATCTTAAAAATTGCCAAGGATGTCACTACCCTAAGGCATCCATAGCAGTATCAGTCTAAAATCAGGCCAAGATGCTCACATTAAGTTGTACATGGATTCTCTGGTGGTAAAAATTAAAATATTTTAGAGTGACTAAATTATAGAATGATCAAAAGTAAATTTGCAGAGGTTCAGAAGTTGGAAGATACAAGGTGTCTCTTGTGTTAGTGGTTTATGTATGTATGTATTTTTTTTCTTTCTGCTTTCTGGATCTTTTTATTTTGATGATAACTGAACCAAGAGGAAGTAAGAAGAATTTTTGTTAGCTTGGAATGTTGGCACTACTGTTTTTCCTCAGCTGTATAATATACTTGCTTGGCTGCTTAATTTTTTTACTTAAATTTTTTTATGTATGCCAGTTCAATGTAATAGTTAAGGTTTTGGACTAGAAATGGGGAGACTGAGTTCTACTCCTCCCTTAGGCAGGGAAATCAACTGAGTGGCTTTAGGCCAGTTATTCTTTCTCAGTCCAACCCACTTTAAAGGGTGCTTGTTGTGGGAAAAATAGAAGAGAAGGCATTACTTACACTACCGTGACTTTTAAAATAATAAGAGAAAACATAAATCTAATAACAGCAATATATCCATGCCCTAAGAATGAATTATTCTCTTATCCTTTTAATGAACACAGATGCTTATACATGTTCATAGATATAATTTGTTTCTGATTTACATTTTAGACATATTTTGGAATGGATGTGTCAGCTGTTGAAGATCCAGTCCAAAGAAGAGCTCTGGAGACTATGATTAAAACATATGGGCAGACTCCTCGCCAACTGTTCCACACTGCACACGTCAGCAGATCAAAACCTATGGAAGGAGAGCTTCCTGCTGCAATGGGATTATTAGTGCAATTTGCTTTCAGAGAAACAAGGGAGCATACGAAAGAGATTGTCTATCCAGTATGTTTCATAATGCTACTGTGTTTATTATATAACAGAACTTCTTCCTGCACATGTGCGTGCATGCACGTGCATGTATGCACGCGCGCGCGCTCACACACCAACACACACACACCATACATATAGACTGACACATTATTTGTCTATCTATCCATTTATCTCCATTGCTTTTTTAATAGGAGGAGGATCTTGGGTGGAGAATATCTGTAGAGAAATCAATATTGTTTTTAAAGCTTTTGTTACACTGTCTGTCACTGTGTGTTACCTAAATACCTCTTTTCTTTCAATAAGCCTTTTTTTTCTGGATGGGAAAAGCATCAAGTAATTCTTCCCGCTTTAGATTCCTTGTTCATTTTATGCTCATATATATTTCTACAAAAACAATTATCTCTTTCTCCCAGTGGAGAAGTCAAGAGCTGCTATTTTTAAAAAATATATATATATATAAATAAAATAATGCTTTAAAAGTAACACTGTTCTTCAAATACTGTTAGTCAATTTCCTTAGAGATAAGTTTAATTAAAAGACCAACCTCATTTTTTAAACTCAGAAAAGAAAGATAACATTGTGATCCAGCTTTATTAAACCTTTAGACCTGGGTTAGATGTAATAATCCCAGTCTGATACCGCGGCTTCCTCACATTTGGATATGTGTTATGGGTGACCTTTCCCAAATCACTAAATAATGATTTAATAGACGGGCATTGTCAATTCTGAACCAGTCAAGAAGATTCCCCATCCACTTCCAATTTAAGATGACTACTAGGTCTGTGCAGCTCTTCAGAATGAAAAGTAGAAAGGCACTTTGGAATGGATGGGGACGCACACAGTTGCAGCAGCTGTCTCTAACCTTTTCTCTGGGGATCGCATGGTTGCCATTGACATTTGGGTCCTGTGCCAGAGAAAGGCATGTTTGGTAAAGAGTCAGGAACAGGTGTTGCACTAGCCCCTCAAAAGCTCTGGAGCACGTTTTGTGCTTTCTAAGGAGAAGCACTATGCAATCCTAATAACCATCCTCCAGTTCACAAGTAAGTGCTTGGGAGAAAAATTGGGTGGGTAAATATGTTGTCTAACAATTTCATTAGAAATAAAAACACATTAAACCTGGTGTTTAAAAAAATAGTTTTAAAATGCCACTGACTGCTGTTTCGTTTTGTCTTTTTGTTTTAGAGTCCTTTACCTTGGATCAGAGGCTTAAAATGGGGGGAGTATATAGGTTCTCCCAGTGCCCCTGATCCAGTTGTCTGCTTTAGCCAGCCACATGGAGAAAGATTTGGCTCCTTGCAAGCTTTACCAACTAGAGCAATTTGTGGTTTGTCCCGAAAATTCTGCCTTCTGATGATCTACAGCAAAGAACAAGGTAAGGACTCCAGTACACAGTCCTCGCAGAAACATTGGAAACCAGAGTTTAAAAAAAAGGCCAAATTATCCTCTTTATCCATTGGTTCAGTTATCCAAAGATGACAGACAAGTTATTGAGGCCTCTGCTGTATATTACTGGGCAGTGTAATTGCTATAGAATTCTTAAATTGGGTAGAAAGTTTGTGAAATGACTCCCACATTAGCTATAGCAATTCTGATGACAACTGTAGAAACATCCACAATGAAGTGGCTCAGCAGACAAAGCAAGGTTCTCTCTGTTCCATGTTGAAATTATTTCCCTGTAGAGATATCTCTGGCTCACATATGTTTTGGATCCCACAGGAATCAGTTACTATATAAGTAGTGTAATTCTATTTTATCATGGATTCATTAGGCAACAAAAATGTATGAAGAAACTTAGGGACTCCAACATTTTCTTGTTATGATAAGTTTATTTTAACAGAGCGAATATAGAAAGCTTATCTTCTTACGAAGATGACATTATTTAAGACTTTAATAGGTTTATAAAACACATGATGTTGTTAAAACAACAGTGATTTTTAACACAAAAAGAATAGATTCCAGTGTTGGCTTTAAAAAAAAAAAAGATACATGATAGAATACCTTGAAATATCAACTGAATTCCAGTTCTGTTGCAGGTGTTAGAAGCATGCATAGTACAGATATCCAGTGGTCAGCCATCCTGAGTTGGGGGTATGCAGATAATATTTTAAGATTAAAAAGCAAGCAAAGTGAACCTCCAGTAAACTTTATACAGAGTTCACAGTTTCACCAGGTAAGACTTGTTAATTCTCTTCTGCTCAACTAATTTAGCATTTAGGGGAGGGGGAAAAATGGGGGGGGGGAGCAATCCTTATAGCATCTTAACAAATAAAAGTCTGCTTTAGATGTATTGATCGTAGTCTAATAAGTCACTGTTTATCAAACTAAGAATGATATGTACAGCTTTCCTACAAGCTCCCTCATAAACACTTATAATGTCATAATCCATAATTTAATTTCTTAATAATGGAATGATTAAGTCTGTGCAAGTGTTATTATAGTACAACATAGAAAGAAAGCAGAAGGCAATCCATACAGTTACAATTAGTCATCAGTAGGATGTGAGCTTTTATGATTTTGAGCTTGTTTAATCAAATACATTAAAGGATGAATGTTCCTAGTTGCAAACAAAGAGCCAGCTGCTGTTTTTCCTGCTTCTCATCGATCACACTATTCATAAGTGTTTTTGTTACCCTGTCCACACAATTGTAGAATGTAGGTGTGTATGGCCTTTGGTCCAGGAAAATTAATACCACAATAGACTGCTCTTACATTCATGCTACTCTCTGACTTTCTTAAATCTGTGTTTGCTTTTGATCCTATCTAAATAGATAAAATTGCTACTTTATGGTTATTATACTATCAGACTTAGGGAATCACTGCTCACTTCAGTAGTCAGCAGAAAATGATTCTTTGTCTGAATTAACTGGGCAAAACTACTTGATTCTAGAGCCCAGTTACATGTATTGTACATGGTACTGCATTATATCAAAAGTTTGAGCTGCAGGGTTTAGAATTGCAGTTTTCTGTCTGTTACTTAGAGAGCTTATTTCCAGCACCCTTATAACTTTCTTGTGCGGTTTGTTATATGATGCAGAGTAACTACAGTAGGAGAAAGTTTAGTTGTATATATGAGTCAATGCTGTGGATTTGCAACCTAATTGATTATTATAAGTGTAGCTATGGCTTTTTTTCAGTGGATGAGTGGAATGAGTTCAAGAGCAAAACAGCTGAAGACAAAGTGTTTTTCTTCAAATGTATCTGTTTTTAATATAATCCCCTTGGGCAGTCTTTGAGATGAACAGCTGATAAAGCATAAATATGTTTAAATGTCTCACCATTTTTTGTATCTAAGGTAACAAGTTGTGCCTGGGTGCCAGACAGCTGCCAACTTTTTACTGGGAGCAAATGTGGAGTTATCACAGCATATATGAACAGATTCACAAATAGCACTGTAAGTATATAAAATTGAGGCTATAAGTGCTTAAAATATGACTAGTTTAGCTTAATTAGTTTCCCTAATATACTTTCCTAATCTTAGATCTTGTGTCCTTCTTGCCCATCCCTCAGCTAAATTATTAAATAATTTGATTTCACTTCGTTTATTTGCCAAACACCAATTTTATTTGAACAAGTAGATTAAAGTTTGGTATAAAAGATGAAAGAAATGTTTAATTTTTACCTCTGCCATTTTGCTAATAGTTATAAAAACAAATGTTTTCCTGTATCTATGATTTTACCTGCATACCACATATACATGTTCATATGTATAACCACTAAATATTGTTGCTCCTTTCAAATATTAGCTTGAAATATACATATTTAATTAGAAATCTAGTTAGGAATCTCTTAACTTTCAAGTATTTTAGTCCTCATATATTACCCTAAAAATAAGCAAACATATGGGCTACATGGCACTCAGTTCCATTTTGCAAGATCCCAAATTCTTCCAGGATCATATTTATTTGTTTGTCTTTATTTATCATGGCTGTACTATCAATAAGGTGTCGATCACTGAGGTGGCTCAGTGGCTACAATGTGGAACGTGTCGATCAGAAATGTTGGCAGTTCGGCGATTCGAATCCCTAGTGAGTTCCCATTACTTGCCCCAGCTTCTGCCAAACTAGCAGTTTGAAAGCATGTAAAAAATGCAAATAAAAAAATAGGGACCACCTTGGTGGGAAGGTAGACAGTGCTCCATGCGTGCCTTTGGCATTTAGTCATGCCGGCCTCATGACCATGGAATCGTCATCAGACAGCACTGGCTCTTTGGCTTAGAAACGAAGATGAGCACTGCCCCCGTATATGCGAGGGAAACCTTTACCTTACTATTAGAAAATGACTCAGAATGGCTAACAATAGTCAAATAAACACAGCAATTGTTATAAACAATTAGAATCAAGTTTTGTGCATAGCAAAATTTAGCAAAGTAGTCACTACACCACAATGGGGTTATCCCAGTGCTTGGTTGAAGAGACTGTTTTTTACTGCCTTAAAAGGCTGGTTGTCAAGATTAAGGCCATCCAAAGTTCAAGAGTATGTTGTTCCAAAGAGCAGGTATTATGACAGAGAAGTCCTGCGTTCTGGGTTGCATTAGATGGCACTGTTTAATAGAGGGTACTAGCGGCATACTACCCTGCCAGACCTTGTAACTGGAGATGGGCAGTGCACAAAAACATATGAAGGGCTTAATAGGTGATAATCAGCATCCTCTAACCATGGCTACTATCTACTCCTTGAGCAGGAGCCAGGAGTCTAAAAACAGCCCTGGATTGTGCATCAGTGTTACCACATTCAAAGCCAAAGGTGGTAAATAATCAGCTCAAGGCTGAGGGTGGGCTGGGGATAGTCCTAAATACTTACAGCAACTCAGTCTTGTCAGGATTGACATGTTTCTCTCCAATCAGGCATTGGAGGAGAAGCTTGATGTATGTTTCCTTTCTGAGCTCTTGATTGTATCTTTTAAATGGTACATAAATGGAGTTTATTGCTATGTTGATGCCTGTCATACCTAATCTGTTCAAATAGCAAGTTTCCAGGAAGGAAACAAAAAGCTAGAATGCATCTTTTGTAGCAGATAACATCATAAGCAGGGAACAACACTAGATAAGCCATCAAGGAAGAAACAATATTCTAATCATGGAACTATCAAGGAAGAAACACGACCCCTACCAAGACAGGTAGAGTAAGGTATTATATACAAACAATCAGCAAATCCCACTTTCTCTTGCACTGATTCTGTTATCTAGCTTGGTAATGAAACATCTATAAAGAAAGCAACCATGCTCTGGAGCAGTGGTGGCAAACCTTTTCAGCAGCGAGCGCTGAATGTGAGCGCGTGCGCGTTACATGCCTGCATCTTTTGCACATGCACAGTCGCGTGAGAGCCTTGCACATGCACAGTCACGTGCAACTCACACGCGGGAGTCTCACTCATGCGCAGTTACGTGAGACCAAACTGCAGCTTTGTGGCAGTTGGTGGCCTGGGGTGGCTGCGGCTACAGGGCGCCATGTTGCGGGACTGCCTGCAGACGCTGCCTTCTGAGACACCTGCTGCTGCTGCGGGAAGGTGCACTGGGAGTCTGGCCTGTTGCCTTGGAGCCAGATGTCCTCCTGTATGGCCAGCCGGCTGGCCTGGTGATGGGAGCTGTGGGTGGCAGAGGCAGCAGTGACAGGTGGGTGGTGGAGTGGCCAGGAGGGAGGGAGAGTGGTGGCTGCAACCTCACTCCCTCCAAATGGCCCTCTGGCCACCCTTTTTCACACTGCTGCCCACCGCCCTCCCTGTGTGCCAGTTGCTGCCGGGTTTGGAACATATGCTGCTGGTGGTGACCGGCAGGTGGTCTTTTCATGGGGCAGCGGCATGTGAGCCTGGGTGGGTGGCCGGGGAAGGCAGGCCAGGCCAGAGTGGGACCAAGTGCTCTTCTATCTCTGTGCAGGCATAGGAAGCTCGGGCACAACAATCTGGGGAACCAGTGGGAGCCACGGGTGGTATAGGCGTTGCAGGCTTGGCTGTGGCAGCAACGGGCAGCTGGAACTCGGCGGCCGTCAGTGGTGAGCGCCCTTTCCCTGGGCAAGCGAGCGAGGGGAAAAGCCCCTCCATGGTGACTCACACATGGCATTTTTAGCGCATGCACAATCACGTGCGACTTGCATGGTGTTTTTAGCATGTATGCAGTCACACATGACTCATGCACGGCATTTTTAACACATGCTCTGTTGTGCTGTACTCATGTGTGGCATTTTAGTGCATGCACACACACAGGAATCGCACACACTTGCGCAGTGCATGAGTTGGGGAGACTGCTGGTATGCCGGCAGAGATGGCTCTGCATGCCAACTTGGGTTTGTCTTCATGGCTCTAGAGGATACCAAAAATCAAGAAGTTTACTTCTGAGCAACATGTAACTCTTCTGTGGTACTTCTAGAGTCCATTTTAGTAAATGTGGTTTCACTTCTGATTATTGCACTGAAAGCCATAAAATTCTCTACGTAACAACTGAAGACACACTTTGGATTTTCATCTTGGTTACACATATCAAAGGGATTTTGTCAGTTTAAGTAATTGTGCTCTGATTTAGAAAAGAGCTGTTCCTTATACGAATTGGTACCCAAAATATGCTCTTATTAAGAGATTATTAAAATGGAAAATAATCTTTCAATTTTTTAATTTTTTTTTTAAAATCTCATTCCTCTAGTTAAGCAATTTGTTGGGTGATTCTGCAATCTGAAAGTAGTACTTTCATGATAGCAGTAGTTTTTCAAAGTACATTATTGCAACGCAGACTTTGCTTTGGTTTGTGAACATGTTCAGCCATGTGAGATAAATGAGAACATTTGTGTCACTGCTGTCCCATTGTAGACCTTAGATTGCCTTTCTCAGGAGCCTCACTCTCTGGACTATATAGAGCAGCAGTCCCCAACCTTGCTGGTTCTGTGGACCGGGGATGGCAGGGGAGGAGAGGGGATGGTTTCCCATGTGCAAATGCAGCTTTGTACGCTCACATGCTAACCTGCCGCTTGTGCATCCTGGTTCTCAACAGGCTGTGGTCCGGTATTGGGCCACGGACTGGGGTTTGGGGACCCCTAATACATAGTGTAGTTAGCATGAGAAGAGACCATATGATATGACAATATGTATGTTATTAAGGTCTGTTTAGACTTCTCTTCTAAAATGAATATTAATTTAGAGAAACGATGAGATTCTGCACAGAGCAATAAATAAGGAAAAACATGTCAGTTATATGCACTAACTAGTGAACATGATCTTAAACACCTCTCAGTGTCTTTATCCATAAAAAATAGGTCAGATGCTGAAAGACTGTTTTCAGTGTACAATTTGAATATGGATTATTCGCCCAAAATTATTTTGCAGCATAATAAATCTTGGAATTTGGAATATTAATGGGTTGTTGAAGTCTAGCAGCCTTCCTTCTGGGATTCCAACAAGACAATGCTGTACCTGGCATATCAAAGCTATTGTCTATCACCTCTGCTTTCAGTCAGTATCGGCTTATTTTATTACATTCCTGCAACTTAATTAGCTCTCTCACTTTTAAGAGAGGAAAAGCAAAAATAAAAAACAACAGTATGGGGTAAAAATTTCTGATTTTGCACACCATTTGGTTTCAACTATAGAAATATATTGTATATATCCACTCATGAATTACTCAAGCAACAATATGTGCTGTAAAAGCTATTTAGAGCTTTCCTCTGTGCTAATAGCTCTATGAAAGATCTAAATAAGCTACTTTTCACAGTTAATGCCATAGTAGCAATTGTTTGTCAATCAAGCATTCAGTTTGAAAGAAAAGCTTGAATTAAGACATAAGCAGTCTTGGCTTACTGTTTTTGTAACTGAAATTGAGAAAAAGAGTTATATAGGACAAAAAATGGTTACGATGTTGGCCTTATCAACTGGACGGTTGGCAGTTCGGGACCCAAGCACTCTGTGATGGAGTCAGTTCCCATTCCTTGTCCCAGCTTCTGCAAACCTAAGCAGTTCAAAAACATATAGATGCAAGTAGACAAATAGGCACCCCTTCAATGGAAAGGTCTCAGCGTTCCATGCACCTTGGTGCATAGTCATGCTGACCACGACCACAGTGGCATCTTCAGATAATGCTGGCTCCCTCAGCTAAGAAACAGACACAATCGGACCCAATTGGACAGGGGAAACCTTCCTTTCAGGAAAAAAATAAATAAAATGGCACTTGTTGAATCAGTAAAATAATGAATGAAGCAGGTGTATCTTTAAATCTAGTCTCAAGTGTGACTTGTAATATACTACTTTTCTTCCTGCCTTCTGCTAAATTTATGGCTGTTTCTTTTCCTATGCAGCCCTCTGAAATTGACATGGAGTCTCAGATGCATCTATATGGACACACTGCAGAAATCACCAGCTTGCTCGTCTGCAAACCCTACAGCATCATGATAAGTGTGAGCAAAGATGGAACCTGTATCATATGGGATTTGAACAGGTATGAGCATTTTTAAATCACACTCCTTACTGTATCGAATATCCCCAGTTTCTGAATTATAATGAAGGTTGATTTGCTCCATTTTATAAAATTAACAGTAAGATCGCTTAACCTGTTTATTTTGCCCCATCTACGCATTGATGCTAGATGACATATACTCCCAAATTAGTATTGGAAAAAAGGATTTAAAGCATTACTTTAAAATGTTACAACTGCTATTAATGAAGAGACTGATTCTTTGAACAATCAAATCATTGTTACAGGCTCTGCTATGTGCAAAGTCTTGCTGGGCACAAAAGTCCTGTTACAGCAGTGTCCGCTAGTGAAACAACAGGGGACATTGCAACTGTTTGTGATTCAGGTAGGTGTCCTATCAAGAAATGCAAATGGAAGAAATGCAAACTAGCAATGTTAAACATATGAAGTTAATTTTATACACTTTTTCATAGAATTGCAAAGAAAATAGCAAGAAGTTAAATCTTTATCTTAACTTTGGTCAAGATATGCAAGCTTCTGAATTGTGCAGAAGTTTCCATTGGTCAGAATAAAAATGTAACTGATTTCCAACTATACTGAGAACAAGTTAACTAATTTCCAGAACTGATTTTAGATGGACGAATGTCTATAAAACCCATTTATTTCAACAAGCCGGCCTAGCCTGATACCTCAGGGTTTTAAAATAAAGTTTAATGAATTTTAAATTTTGTATTAATCTCTGTTTTAAAATGGGGTTTTAATGAATTTTAATTGTTTTAATATATTTAATCAGCCAACTAATCTAATTAATTTTAAAGTGATCTTAATTTTGTATCATTGTATTGTTTTTATAGGCTGTTCACCACCCCGAGTCCTTTGGGAGAGGGGCGGTATAGAAAATAAAATTAAAAAATTAAATTAAATTATAAGTAAAACTGGCTTACCCGATAGCCCCTCATTTGTCTTAAAAGTGTAGAATAAATAACCTAAGAAGATGGTTTAGAATTGGAAGAATAGTTGCTGTGCTGCCTTCAATCTATGTGGATAACTATGGCAACTTTACAACCTGTAGACTTCAACTTGCAGAATTCCTGAGTCAACCATGCTCTGGGAGTTGAAGTCCATAGGTTATAAAGTGCCATAGTTTCTTACCCCTGCTCTAGCACTTGGTTGACTGGCTAGCTAGTTAACATATCAGAAAGTCATTGGCATACAAGAGAAGCAGAAGGTAGTTTAAGGTCCAGCACATTGTTCAAGCAGGTTGCTATTATTACAAATTGAGAAGGGAATTATATTTAAATATCACTGGAGGACTTCTTCCTGTAATAGATTCTTGGGTTGTGATTAATGAATATTTATGAAAAGCCAATATATATCAGACTGAATTTTCTGACACCACTTAGTTGGTGCAGCAAGGGAGTTCTTAGCCTGTCAAGGACTTTCCTAACAGCCCTAAAAAGAATAGGGGAAAAAAAGATGCTTTGTCCCGAAAGCCCAGAAATGCATAACTTAACAAACCATGTGCAAGTCCTTAAATGCAAGGTGTAACCATGCAGTCTCATGTAGTTTTAATAGGAATCTTACTTATTAAACCAATGAAACCACAACTCTAAAATGGGGTTTGTTGGGAAAAGAAAATCCAGGGAAAAACAATAGGGAAATAAACATACAAAGAAACAGACCTATTGGCGGAAAGAAGACCTGGCTTCAAATAGTTGTAAACCAGAAGCTTTGAGGCAGGTATCAAAATCTCTTCTCTCCTCTCCTTCCATTCTTCTTCTATCCTCTTCTCTCCTCTCCTCTCCCCTTCCATTTCTTCCATCTTCCTCTCTTTTCTTCTCTTCTCCTCTCCTCCCATTCTTCTTCCATCTTCTTCTCTTTTCTTCTCTTCTCCTCTCCTTCCATTCTTCTCCTCTCTCCTCTCCTCTCCT
>JAEANM010007236.1:0-17902 GCA_017656035.1 Myanophis thanlyinensis
CTGCGTAAGCATTTCACTGCATATTGTACCATGTATGATTGTGCATGTGACCAATAAAATTTGAATTTGAATTTGACATAATTGGATCTATGTCCTTTCGTATGAAAAATGCAGGTTGGTTTTATATAGGACACACTACCTTATTGTGCCCATTTGATGCCTGAAACCATAGCTTTCACTTTTAAAATCAATTGCCTTCTAATTCACCAGTAACAATTTAATCATGACTTATGATTAACAACATAATGTTCTTTTTTGGATAACTTTTCAAAAGTTTATTTCCAAAATTAAAATACAGAACTTCAACAAAAAGAAAGGTAGAGGAGAGAAACAACACCAAAGAAAAAACCAAACAAGACAAAAATATTGTGCAAAAAACAAATGCACACACATACACACATTCCCGAACACAGGTTCCATCTTACAGTATATTAATTCAGTAAATCCACAAGTGTTGTTTCCCCAAAGAGCTTTTACTCTTGCTTGCTATAATATTTTCCTTTTTGCCATCTTTGAGAGAAACTTCTACGACATACCAAAAGATTTGCAGCTCTTTGCTTGAGGTTTGGGAGAAATGGAAACTGAGCTGTGTGTTGCTGTGTTGCCTTTTCTATAAAAAACTCTTAAGATAGCTACAGTATATTTCCTCATGTGTCTCAATAGCTGGGCAAGACAGACGTTGATTACATTAATCTCTTGCTGGCTAATCAGGAGGAAGGGATTTCAGAGACACTTCCGTGTCAGACCTATGATTAAATAAACAGGTGTTCCAAGTGAGAAACTAAGCTTTACTTAGGTTTCCATAACTCAATATATTTCTCTTCTTTTTTCCTTTCTTTTTTCTGCCTCTCTTCTGCCTTTTTTCCTTTTAAATATACGCATACCATTCTATATATTATTCTGCTATCTCTTTGCTATGATTGATTGGACCAACACTGTCTTAACCCCAACAAATACTAGCAAACCTTTGCAAGTATTAGATTTAATATAAATTAGCATAGCTTTATATCCTAATACAGGGAGTCCTTGACTTACAACAGATTTTTTAGTGGCTCTTCAAAGTTAAAATGGCACTGGAAAAAGTGACTTATGACCGTTTTTCACACTTAAGACCATTGCAGCATCCCCCTAGTCAGGTGACCAAAATTCAAATGCTTAGCAACTGACTTATATTTATGAATGTTGCAGCGTCCTTCAGTCATGTGGTCATCTTTTGTGGTCTGTTAAGCAAAGTCAATGGGGAAGCCAAGTTCACATAACAACTTTACTAACTTAAGAACGGCAGGGATTCATTCACTTGACAACTGTAGCAAGAAAGGTTATAAAATGGGGCAAAACTCATTGAACAGCTGCCTCATTTAGCAACATAAATTTTGGGCTTAATTGTGGTCATAAGTTGAGAACTACCTGTAGTGTTTTATTAATTCTACTCTAGTTTATGTCCCTTTATGGCTATCTTAGTTATCTGTAGCATTTATAAAATTAATTGTAATTGTATTTCCTCTAAAATTTTAATTCCCATACCCAATATTTTTTATGTTAATAATTCTATATTTACCTTACTTTATTATAGCAGCATGATTTTTATTTTCACAATTGATTGTTATAGAATTGGTCTGTGTTGGCCTACAACAGAAATAAATAATAATTACAGCTTCCAAAATCCCAGCTGACACAGAAGCTTTTGGTTTATGAAAGCTAGTAAAGTTATTCTTCCAATTTATCACACAATAAAAAACTTTTCTGAATTAGAACAAAATTTGAAGTTTTCTTTCTAAACATACTTAAATAGATCTTTAAAATGCAATTGTGGCATATACCATGCTTTGGTAGTGTCATTTATACTTTGACAGCATCTTTTTTCTGAGTTATTTAATCTATTTCATTACATTTATTAAAGCTGCCCAATAAATATTATACCTTATTCGGCAATGTCCATGATATCGCTGAATGGTGGCTAAAGACCTTTAGTGTGTTTTTTTTAAATAAAAAATTGCCAAAATGTTGTGTGATCTTATCATTTTATGGCCTATTTTAATTTGTATATTTGTAATATTTAAATGTTAGTAAACATTAATATACTATGAATATAGGAGATGTTAATATATTATATTGATTATATTAATATTAGTAAGGATCTTGTAGAAATTTTGGATACAAATCTGAGGAAATAGGTCAGATAATGCAATTACAGTAGGATTAATTTCATATGGGAGTAACGAATGATGGGAAAATATGGAATTATCTTATTTATGAAGTCTACAATATTTCTAATATTTATATCAAGGTACATTGCTTATAAATAATAAGGTACGAAAATCTGACTTATGCTAATGCTGGATTTTCTTTCTCCAGCTCTTAATGGTTGGTTGCTTTCAATTAATAGTAAAAATCTGGAAGATTACAGAAAAGCTGAAATGTCTGTCTTTTTCCTTAGACTGGTGGTTTAGGCCACATGCATATCCCACTTCTATCAGATTTAACAAAACAGATTTCCCGAGACTATGGTGTTCTCATAGAAAGTTCTGGGCTAGCATTAAGGTAAGGAATCTGTTTTGTTACTTACCTTGAACCTCTCTAGTAAGATAAGAGAGGGATTTATATATGATGCCATAAAATATTCTAATTGATTTTAATTTAGTGTTATTTTGTGAAGTGTTACAGTTTGTAAAGCTAGGTTCTTGGTTTAGTACATTGTATGAACTAAGTTTGTCTCTTCCTGAAGCTTACAGGTAGTTCTTTGGACTAGAAAAAAAAGGGGAGGATGAAATAAACTGCTTTGCCTCTTTTTCCCATTTTCACACACCAAGTTAGCCCATATGGACCAGGAGTACAGCACAAAGTGGCATTTATGCATGTTCTACCGCCTTTGAGATGCTTCCCTCCTTTTTTTACAGCACAAAGCCAGCTCCATACAGCCTTAGGAGTATGGTGCAAAGCGGCATTTTGACATGATCTGGTCTCTTTAAAGTGCTTTGTGTTTTTGGTTTTTTTCACTCTGTAGACCAGTAGCCACATCTTGTCAACAGGGGGAGCAAGGAGACAGTGGCAAAGGTTATCTGGGACTATAATGTGCTGGATAGCAGGGTTGACTAGGACTTGGTTGGGGTGGCTGTGACTTTCCTGGGCATGGCAAGCAGAGTTTGGTTCTGGAGCTGCTTGCCATCTTGTGGAAGAGACATGAATATTTGTATCAGATAATATTTTCAGCAGATTCTTAAAATGCCATTTAACCTGCCTTAGCCAACTAGAGAGAGAGAGAGATTAATTTTATAGGAGCAATAATTTTTGCCCACACACAACCATCACCACCATCTCAATCAGTAAGAGTTTTCTTGTTTTACAATGTTTTTAAAAAGTTTTAAAAATACTTTATTTATGGAATGTAGTACAAAATAAAATACTGTATGTTTTTGGTGGAATCCCCTGGATAGAATGTAAGACTGGGGATATATTAGATCTCTCCTACCATGCAAACCTAAGAGCTGAAATTCCCTCCTTCCCTTTATCTACATATCTGTCTCTGCCTTGATTACAGTTGGACAGTTAAGGGACTTTTAAACATTTTCATGTTGGTAAACATCATATATAAAACTTCATATATAAAAGATGGCATCTATCACTGATGTGCAGCATTTTTTTCTTGCTCTATTTAAGTTGACAATCTTAAGGCTTCAGAGTAGGTATAAACAATAACTTGAAAAGACTAGTGGGAAATATAGTGGAAGCTACATTAACCTCTCAATAAAATTAAAACCTGCTCTTACAAGCAAACAAATGACATAAATTCAACTGCCTTTTTCACTTCTATAGAGAAAGAAGAAGGGGATAGATGTGAGATCTCAGCGTGTGTTTTCATTGTAAAGCCATTTTTGCAGGAGGTATATTTTTAATTTAAAAAGATGCATTTACTTTTCTTTAAAGGGGTCTTTTTATCATTGATCCCAATGGCATCGTCAAGCATTTAAGTGTCAATGATCTCCCAGTGGGTCGCAGTGTAGAAGAAACACTTCGGTTGGTGAAAGCATTCCAGTATGTAGAAACACATGGAGAAGTCTGCCCAGCAAACTGGATTCCAGACTCCCCCACGGTATGTTAGTAAAACTAATATGTAAAACATAATGCTAATTATAGAAAACAGCAATTGTGGTTGCAATTGCTAATGGTGTGGCCCTAAAGCGTGATGTGATATGTGATAACATTGCTTAGCAATGGAAATTGTGTGGCTGCTGTAATTAAGAGAGGATTGCCATTTGCAACATTCTGCTGGCATCCTTGTTGACTTGGTTTGTAGAAAGCTGGCAAGGAAAGTTGCAACTGACAATCACATGGCCATGGGATGCTGTGATACCATAATTGAGGGCCAGGCACCCAGATCACAATCAAATGACCACAAAGGACACTGCTATGGCTGTGGGTCCAAGAACTGGTTATAAGTACTGCACTTGTTTAGTATCATTGAAAATTTGAACACTTGCTGAATGAATTGGAAGTAGGTATGCTTTTAAGTTCCTTACTATCTTGTAAGAGATAGTAAAGTGATGTTTGATATTTATGTGTTGAGGGACTTTGTACAGCACTTAATTAATTACCTTGATCAAATGCATAAATCTTTTAATTCTTTTTGTTTTGCAGATTAAACCAAACCCAGAAGATTCAAAAGAATATTTTTTAAAAGTAAATAAATAGAATGATGATCAGTACGGGATTAATGATTGAATCTATTTCCTGAAACCAGAATCAAACATCCTGTGAAAGTAGCCATGATTACAGTAAAAACCACAAAATATTTTCTACTTTGCTATGATTAATGTCTAAATGTTCAAAGGACTCTGGCCTTCCTTCATAGGCCAATTAATTTAATCCCAAATTAGTTTAAAAACACATATTTCCTACACAAAATACTAGAAAATAATTATCATTTAAAAAGCATTCATTGCTTGAAGTAAAAATATATGTATTTTATATTTAGTGTGGAAAAATAGTGATGCTCTTTAGTTGCTAATATAATCTGGTTTCCTATCTTCATAAACTTAATGAAACTGTAACCCAATTCACACACATTCAGTAAATTAGTTGCATTCATAGCATTAATCTTCATGCCTCTTTTTTTCACTTACTTGACAAATAAACCAATACAGGATGTCACTTTGGGAATTATCTTTTTGATCTAATAATGATATAATGATTATTCTGCATAATAAATAGGCTATTAAATATTTTGGAATACTGAAATAAAAATATATAATTTAGTAAGAATAAATGAAGAATGTATGCTATTATTTTATAAATAAATGCAAGATGTAGCTGCAAACCAAAGTCTTAATGCCAGCACAAAATTTTCACGTTTTGAAAATGTTGCTGTGAATAATTAGTAATACTTTGGGTATATATTTTCAAGGCTGTATTAGTAGAATATTAATTATATAGAGAATTTATTGTGAAAATTGATAGAGCTTATTTTTGAACAAGGTTTTTCACATCACAATTAAATGCATAAATATGAATTGAAAGAATTCAAAAAAGAAAACTTTGGATTTTTCTTTGGAGATTATATTCAGTTATCCCACCAGTATATTTTTGATTTCCCCGTCTCAATTTTTTTTTCAGGCTATTCCTAATAATCATTTGTGGGAATGCATGGAAGCGCTATTTGTATGAACAGGTGTTGCACCATTAGTCTTTTATGAATAGCTGCTGTGCTTTATGCAGTATGCAGACAGCAATTCAAGAAGAGAATGTCGCAGCCACAGAAATGAAGCTAACTACAATATATCAATATTGGCTTCAAATAAATGAAGCTAGCTAAATCAATATCAGTGCCATTTCAAAATACTTGTTTCTCAACATTGGAACTTCTATGCAATCTTATACCACTCACAAGTCTATAATTGTCCCTGATTAGTTTAGTTACGTTTCTTTGACTGAAATTCCATTTTTTCCCCCTCTGGGAAGTCTGGATAGTTTAAGCAAGTATCTCCTCCTATTTTATTCCCACTCCAACAACCCTGTCAAAACTAAATTTCCTGGCAGTTAGATAAATTTCTTGGCAGTTAGAACAATTGTTTCAAATGGCATAGAGTGGGTGTGTGTATGTGTGTTATTGTGTTGTGTTGGAAAACCAGATACATTTTTTTTCTGGATGATTAATAGCCTGATGACTGAATTATAAGCCTTTTGAGCACATAAAATTGCATGTTTGGTCACATCTGTTTCGGCACTCATTAATGTATGTACATTCCTTTTCACACTTCTGTTTAATCCTTGACTGAGTTACTTGGCTATACCCTTGAAAATGCTTCTGTGCCATCAATGCTGCACAAGAAAATGGCTGAGAAAGATTATATAGTACAGTCTTGTCCCCAAAATGAGCAGTAGCTTGGCGTGAAAGCAAAATTAACCACAAGATGTGATGCAAAGTATACTTTTATTTTGGTACCAAGATATAAGGACCTTGGCCGAAAGCTGCCAAAGGCCATGAGCAAAGTCTTACAGCAATTCTTATAGTCAAAGGGTGGTCCCATACACCCTTTTGCCCTTCCCTTAATAATGCATGCATAACACATAATATTGATTGGTTAATTGCATTATAACCCTCTAAAAGTCCTACGCTTCTTATGCTAATAGCTAAAATCGCATCACCTGTTTTTTTACCCAGGTCATGAGCATCCTTGCAAAATGGCCTAGTTTCATATGCCAGCTATGTGGTTTTGGGGTTTTATAAACAAGCTATTCTTGTTCCTAATATCCTGGCTAGTGGTTTTCTAACAAGTAAGTTCTAACGCCTGTCTCTTAAAGACTTCGCAGCTCCGCCCACCCCCCTCCTTCCATATAAATTTTGCAGAGAAGGCTTGCAGAGAAGAATAAAAAGCAATTTTAATTCTTTGTCTAAGGCAGCACCCCCACATCCCCCTGCAATCTCCTCCCCCTTGCAGAGAATAAATGAACAGTTTGTCTTGTGGAAGACAGACAGGAAGAAAGCTGCTTGCCTTTTACATCCACACCTAAGTCTTATTTCCACATACGACCCTTCCTCTGATCCCCAGGACCTCATCTGTACATAACATTCTATCATTTGATCCTTCATTCTCCCCCCCCCCCCCCCCCCAAGAATCTTGGGAAGGCCTACTTCCAAAAAGTCCTCCAAAGACTATCATTTATTTTTCTATCCTTAGTTGCTTGATTGACATTATAACCAATTGTCTGAATAGAGATATCACGGGATGAAGGCTAGTGCTGCTACCCCATACAACAACAACAACAGCTATTTGACCCAGGCTGTTCCTGGCAGCCACGAAAACCATTCGTCTGTCCCAGATAATCTCAGTTCAATCTGGGATGCTCTGTCTTGCAGGTCCTTTACAGCTTTCTGACTATTCCTGATTTATACATGTATAAACAGCATTCTTCTCCCAAGAACAAACACAAACTATCTTTCTCAGCTGTCAGAAGGTCAAGACCATGGTTATTTTGCAAGACCATTGCAGCCAAGGGGTCTATATGGTCTTGCACGTCAACTAAAGTTCAGGCAATATGACCTAGTCCTAGGCTATGTTGGAACTCCTCTGACAACTGCTGAAACTGCACTGGAATGAGATAGGCCATTCACCCCTGTCCAAACTTAGGTCTGAGTTTGGATGTTGGGCTTGGTTTGGGGCAGTGAAGAACATAATGGTGGCAGGGGAACGGACAAGCTCAGGTCTCTCTTCATTTGATGGTACTGAAGACCCCAAATCATGGACTCTGATCCCTTCTCCCCCTCCTCCAAGATTCTTAACAACTCCAGTGTATCCTCCCATGAGTTGGAATAGGTATCAGACCATGTTCACAACACTCAAAACTTGTTCAGGACCCTATCCACCATCAAGACATCCACAAACACCAAACAAAACTAAAGAGGTTTCATTCCTATGCCTGCCAATTTTCACAGCAGGTCTTCAGTAATTAGATTTGACAGTCCAAACATACACAAGACAACAGTCACAGCAATGAGAACAACAATATTGAGTGATGCAGTTGCAATCACACAACCAACACATCAGGGATCTGGGAATTATTAGGTGTGGCCTGGGGAGAAGTAATCAGTCCTGGACTTCCCACACAGCCAAGTTTGGTTTGCCAAGTATAACACCCACAACCCCAAGGCTCCCAGTAAGACTCCAGAGGACCCACTCCCAAGGTGCTTCAAACATAAGTGTTCAGAGGGGTTGCACACCTGTCATTGTCACAGTCTCTGTTCTCAGAGGCAACACCTGCTTTCTTGGGGATGGGCCGGTTCCAAAAGAAAAAATGTCCAATAAAACAAGTCAGAATCAGCACAATCAGCAACATTAGGGCCAAACTCATTGCACCAATAGCTATATATTTCCGTTCTAACATTCCTCAAAATGGGTTCAGTTAGCGAAGCCAAGAGGAAGGTGTAGAAATACAGATTAGGAATTGGCCTTTCGTTTAAAAAGAAACTTCAGTCCCAAAGAAACTTCAGCCGGTCACCCTGTGGTTGGGGAAATCACAGTCTATTGTTCTGGCACCTTCTGGGCTGGGCTTCACGTGGGAATGATGGATCTACAAAGACAGGCCTTTCACCTTCAGGGCAGTGTATCTGATCAGCAACACTTGGAATGGACCTTTCCACTTCTGGAGTGGGGAGTCCAGCCTCCACAACTTCACTGGGATCCAGTCTCCTGGTTGAAAGGGATGCACTGGATGGTCCAAGCCCAAGGGTGTGTTTTCCTACATATAACGAGAAAGAGAATTCACAACCCCAGTGAGCTGACTCACATACTGATAGAGGGTCTCCTCCCCCACCAAATGCATAGATAGCCTCTCCCCCTATTCTATAGAATGGATAAGCACGTCCATACAGAAGTTCAAAGGGACTAAGGTGGGCTTCCTGACAGATTTTGGATACCTGTTGTTTAATCAAACCATTATATATTTCAATAAAAGAATTACTCTGGAGAATAAACAGTGTGAAGTTTCCATTTAATTCCAAGAACCTGGGAAACAGTTTGTGTCACCTGTGCTGTAAAGTGGGGGCCAGAATCTGATATAAAAGTATATAAATTGTGGCACGATGTCTTTCAGTAATGTGCAGGCTACTTCCTTGTATTATTTTGTGCACAGTGGAGACAAGCTGCAGTGACCTGGTTAGCAACGGCATATGTGCCTTTTGCCAGCATGTATCGAGTTGCAAAATCAGCAAGTGCTTTTGCCCTGCGGTGTGTGTCTATGAGTCAGCAAAGCTTTGATTGGAACCTTAGGCACCACCACCCTTTGTCCTAACTTCTATCACCCATCCTGGGACCAAATGGCCCCCAGTTCTTGAACCCATTTTTCTTCCTCTTTAGTATAGGATAGTTTGGGCAGGGATGTTTCAAACTGATAAGGAATCAGGGGACATACTTGTGCAGGGGCCAGCTGAGCAGCCTATTTCGCTGCCTTGTCTGCTGCCCTACTTCCCTTTGCCACCAAACTCTCTTCGTTGGAATGACCCCTGACATATACAGTATGACTGCAACCTCTTGAGGGAAGTCTACAGCTTCCAGTAATTGTATGATTTGGGGCCCATGTTTGATTGCCCCTCCCCTTGGGCAGTGAGCATACCCCTCTCTTTCCAAATAGCCCCATGAGCATGTAAAACTCCAAAAGCATCTTTGCTTTCTGGGTAAACATTAACCCTTTTCCCTTGTGCCAACTGGAGGGCTCTGATGAGAGCCGTGGTTTCAGCCAGTAGTACCAATGTACTTGGGGAAAGGGGTCCTGATTCAACAATCTCCCAGGGTGTGACCACTGAACAACCAGCCCTGCGGACACCATTCTGGACAAAGCTACTGCCATCAGTGAACTATTCACAATCTGCATTTTCAAGCGGTTTGTCTGATAAATCAGGACGACTTAAGTAGACCGAATCTATGACCTCCACACAATCGTGCTGCATCTCTGAGTCTACCTGTGGCAGTAGGGTTGCTGGGTTTAAGGTATTACAGAGTTCTAAGGTTACCGTATTACAGAGTTCTAAGGTTAACAAGATAGTCTGGTATTTAGCCTGTCTTCCACCAGTCATCCAATATGCCTTTTTCACTTCCATTACCTCCTTGACCCCATGTGGGACCTTTACTATCAGTTCTTGACCCAAAGTCAGCTTCTGAACTTCTTCCAATAAATCTAAGGCCACTGTGTCAATTTGCTTGCTACTGGTCTGTGCCAGGAACCTAATTTTTGAGTTAGGACCCCAGCAACAATTTCCTTGCACTCATGAAAAACTATGTGAAGGGCTTGGATGGATTTGGCAGTCCAGGGCAGGAACTCTTGTGAGTTCCTGCTTAATGTCATCAAAAGCATTCTGACATTCCTGTGAACATTCAAACACCTTATAGTCACTTCCCCTTGATGCCTCATAAAAAGGCTTGGATATGAGGCCAAAATTAGGGACCCAAAGTCTGCAAAAACCAGCCATCTGCATAAATCCTCTCAACTGTCGTCTGTTTTCAGGTGGTTTTAACCTACAGATTGCTTCCCTTCTGAGGACCAACAAAGTCTATCGCCCTTGGGAAACACCATAACCCAGATATTTCACTTCCTTCTGAGCAATCTGTGCCTTTTCAACCAACACAAGGTAGCCACAAGTCCCCAACCAATTCAACAGATCCACTCTCCTCTGTATACATTGTTCTCTGATGCTATCTGATGCTCCCCAACAACAAATCATCCACATACTGTAACTGAGAATATTTCTTTACCGAATCAGGCCTATATAAATCAGCTGCTAAACACTGTCCGAAAATGGTTGGGCTGTTTTTGAAAGCCTGTGGCAATTGGGTCCAAGTATACTGAGAGGTGACCCCAGTTGCAATGTCCCTCCATTCAATAGTGAAAATGAGCTGTGATTCCTCAGTCAGAGGGATGCAAAAGAAAACATCTTTCAAATCCAGTACTGTGAACCAAGCATCCTGTGGGTTGATTTGACCCAACAAATTGTAAGGATTAGGAACCGAAGCATGCAGGATTATTGTATGGTGATTCACAAACTTTAAATCCAGAACCATTCTGAAAGAGCCATCAGCCTTCTTGACCGGTAGGACAGTATTATTCCAAGGTGAGGAAATGGGTCTAATTAATCCCCACTGAAGAAACTTCTTTATCACTGGCTCTAGTCCTCATCTTGCCTTTCTCTTTATATCATATTGCCTAATATTTGCAATTTGACCTTCTGGTTTTAAAGGGATGGATACCTGTTGTACAAAAACTGCCTTTCCCGGTTCCCATCTACCCAGTCCCAGGATTTCACAGCCTGCTTAATTTCTATAGGCATCTGGTCTGTTTTTACTCCTGATAAAGCCATCACCCTCCATGAAGTTTCAGGTGGCATTTTCATTTTGATTTTCTCATCTTTGAAAGTTACAGTTGCCTGGAGTTTGGTTAACAAGTCTGCTGGGACAGTCTGCCATATAAAGAAACTGATGGGTCAGGAGTGTTTTATTGACTTTATATTCCAGAGGCAGAAGAAAAGGAGTGGCCAATGTGGCTCCTGATGCTCCCATTACTGAGATTATCAACACTTGGTTTTGTTAGCATTTTATCTACAACAGATCTATTTGCACTGGTATCAAGCAACATTTTACAATGCTTTCCCCTATTTGAACTTCCACCAAGGTTTCGGGGGTTGGGGAGGTGACTTCTCCCCTCCCCTGGCCCCATCAGTCTTCTTCTTCATTTACCATAGCTAAGACTGTAGGACACTGATGTCTCCAACTGCCTTCCTGAAACCATTGGTTAGAGGGAGGGGCGCCCTTGTCCTCTTGCTCTTCCTCTGTCTGAGTCTGGAACTCTAACTCCTGATCCCCTCAATCCACATCTTCGTACCCGCATTTCCTCTGACCTCCCTCCTGTTCCTGTCTAAGCTTGTCAGCAAGGAAAATTGTGTTTCTCCTTGCTTTCTGTAGTTCCTTTTTTTCTTCTGTTTGGACTCAATTAGTGTACACTTTGTATGCCAGTTCCAGAAGTGCAAAGATTGCTTTTCTGGAGGCCCCCTCTGTCTTCTGTAACTTGGTCCTAATGTCATCTGCTGACTGCCCTATTCTTGGTTGTTCCCTTCTTTCTTCAGACATCAACAAAACTTTGCATTGACATTCTTCCAACAACATAGGACTGTTGGCTAGTTTAGTAAAAAGATCCAAGTATTGTATTTCAGTCTTTTTGCAAAACTGTCTTTAATTCCCTGATCAGATGATCTTCTATTGACCCTGGTGGGGGCCAGAAGTCACCTGGTCGTGCCAATTTCTCACAAGGCCACACTGACTTGCAATAATTTGACAGAGCAGTTTTTGTGCCAAATCCCATCCCTCCTAGTTCCTGGAAATTTGCTAAAATACATCCTAAGGGACTGTCCATGGGCAATGATTGCAGAGATCCTGCCTTTACTCTTTCACCTTTTGACTTTTTTTGTCTGAGGTTTTACCTTTTTGCCTTGCCTCTTGGAGTTTTATTATCCATCCTGTTAATTATTACTCAGTGCTTTTCCTAAGAGCGTTATATTCCCTGAATTTCACACTCTTCCACCCCTGGGGGCTTCCCCCAATAATCTTACCTTGTCTGGCAGAAGGTCAGCTCCAGCCACGGAATTTGAGAAAGCCTGGTGCTTATTTCCAATATCTTCCTCCACAATGAAATAGTTCACATCTTAGTTTTTCTGGTGAGTACCACACTGTCCAAGGACTTATTCCAGGACCAAAAGCAGGCAACTTATTTTCACACACACTTTCTCTACTCATTCACTCTTCTCTCAACGGTCTACTTACATGACTTGGAGGACTCCCCTTTAGATTTGTATTTGTACTTAGGCAGTGTTGGATCCAAGCAAATATGCCCGTATTCTCCACCAAAACTGTTATCCCCCAAATGGGTATTTGCTTGGTGTCAAAGCAAAATCAACCACAAGATGTGATACAAAGTATACTTTTATTTTGGTACCAAGATATAAGGACCTTGGCCGAAAGCTGCCAAAGGCCACGAGCAAAGTCTTACAGCAATTTTTATAGTCCGAAGGGGGTCCTATACACCCCTTTGCCCTTCCCCTAATAATGCATGCATAACACATAATATTGATTGGTTAATTGCATTACAACCCCCTAAAATCTTACGCTTCTTATGCTAATAGCTAAAATCGCATCACCTGTTATTTTTTTACTCAGGTCATGAGCATCCTTGCAAAGTGGCCTGGTTTCATATGCCAGCTATGTGGTTTTTGGGGTTTTATAATCAAGTTATTCTTGTTCCTCATATCCTGGCTAGTGGTTTTCTAACAAGTAAATTCTAACGCCTGTCTCTGAAAGACTTCACAGCTCTACCCCCCCCACCCCCTCCTTCCATATGAACTTGGCAGAGAAGGCTTGCAGAGAAGAATAAAAAGCAATTTTAATTCTTTGTCTAAGGCAGCACCGCCACCCCACCCCTCCTTTGCAAAGACTAAAAGAACAAAGTTTTGTCTTGTGGAAGACAGACAGACAGAAAGTAACAAGCTGCTTGTAAGGCAAAGAGGCCAAGTTTGGTTCAGAGTTCAGAATTCATCACTTTCATGCCCATTACATCCACACCTGAGTCTTATCTCCAAATATGATCCTTCCTCTGATTCCCCAGGGTCTCATCTGTACATACCTTCCAATACCCTTGAAAATGCTTCTGTGCCTATCAATGCTGCACAAGAAAATTGCTTAGAAAGATTATATAGTACCCCTATTCAATATACAGGTTTATTATTATTTATTATTATTCATTTGACCTAATGTAATCCATTTTTGAATAGCCGTGAAGCTGCATAAGCCATTTCCTGTCATTGAATATATCCTGGAGGAAGAACTGTGTGACATTTCTCATTCTGAAAGATGACATTCTCCAAAATGTAGGAGTTTTTTTTGGTTTGTTCTTTTTTGGTATACCTATTTTTGGTAGCAAGATCAGTACACTCTAGGTATGCAAAATAGAACATGCGAGTCTGGGGTGATTTGGCAGGATACAAATTTTAATAAAGATGATAGAGATTGAGCTATGAAGATGCTGTTTGCAACTGGTTGATATTGAGAAAGTGCTTGATTTGACTGGAAGTTTCCTGTACCGTTTATTATTGAGTTTGTAAAAATTAGATATTTTTTTTTCAAAGCAGGAACATTTTTCTTGTGGAGGCACCACAGTCCTCTGGCTCTGGAAATCCAACCCTCCGATTCCTTTCTAATTCAATGTATTGCGGGAATTGACGCAAGCAGGTTTTTATTCGCGTCGTCCTTGGCGTGATGCAAACGTACCGCACGATCCGTGCTAAGAGCCATTAAGCGCGGCGCTTGATCCGAGCCAGAAACGTCGGCTTCGCATCGAACACGAGCCTCGTCGCAGGCGAGAGAGTCACGCAACGCGTGCATCAGATCCGCTGCCGGAGTCCCTTAAAGTTATGCGAACCGAAGCTAAAAGCTTCCTAATCCGTTCATTGACAGAAAGAACAACGGCAACCTTGACATGGCCGCAATTCTTCGGTTTCAAAAACTAAATGCGTGTTTGGGGTTTTTCCTATATATTGATTCCTAGCCTTGAAGCCAGGGAGGAGTGTCACCCTTCTCCTCCCATCTTGCGACCCCGCACTTGTCAGTCCCCCCTTTTTTTGGAAATCTTTTTTTTTGGGTGGAAACGGGAGCTGTTTGAAGAGGCCCTTCGAAACTCGAATCGGCGCCCGAGGAACAAATGAGCGTGAATGACGTCAAAAGCTGAGAGAGGAAGGGACGAACCCACAACCGCGAAAAGATCTCCACGCGTGAGGGGACTTTGCCGACGTTTTCCGGAACCGGCCGCTTGCTTTCCCCCCCACCTCCCCGCGCGGCCATCCAAACCATCATGGATTTGAATTTGCAGTTTTGGAGAAACGAGGGTCAAGTACGGTGAAGCCTTAAGCCGCGGTCGCAAAGGGGCGGGAATAAACTTTCTAAGCGCAGCCTGGAAGTGAAAAGATGAGCCGGGGGAGGGGAGGAATTGTGGGTGGGTGAGTAGGTGGGGAGGGAGGGAAGCGCGGCTTTGCTGTCGGCTGGCGTGGGGAAAAGGGCGATCGGAGGACTAAATGGCTGCGCCCTCGCCCCGCAGCTCTTCTGCCCAGGAAGCGTGGAAATGGAGATGAATAAAATCCTTACTGGCCAAGTGTGATTGGACACAGAAGGAATTTGTCTTCGGTGCATATGCGCTCAGTGTACATTAAATGAAATTGTACATTCGTCAGGAATCATAAGATACAACACTTAATGGCCGTCATGGGGTGAAAATAAGCAGCCAAATCGTAGTAGCTTTTCAAATCATACTAGTATCCCTGCATACTAGAGATGCAGGAAATACTGGCCGGTGGGATGGAAGGAGTTATTTCTTCGATCCAGCAAAACATAGGTAACACACCTTTCTTGCCGCACAGAAAGAAGTGTGGCATTCCCATCCCATAACCAATTATTAAGTCTAATGTGATAAAAAACATTAAGGCTTTCTTCGAAGTCTCAGGTTTAGATATGTTAAGCATGTTATGTTCCTAAAGTGGTCTGCTGGAAATAAGCCTAAGGGGTTTGCGTGCTTTTTAATGGGCATATCTGGTCATTATCAGGATTAAATGGCATTTGTGTGATTACAAGCACAAAGCCTTTCAGCTGCCCTATGTTTTTTGAGTGAGCATAATCTCATTGTCCTAAAGAAAAAGGGATACTCTGACTGTGGCTGAACTGAGAGCCCTACAGTTTGTTTTAAACTGCTTTGCAGAGTTGGCCTCTCCTGCAAATAATATTTAGAAGCAGAAGGGGATGGTTTCTAGATCTATTTGCTCTTAAGTGAACCTATGCAGCATGCATTAAGGGCGAGAAAACAAAATAAATATCCCTTTTGGTTGTATTATAGGTATCCTGAAATGTACTCAGAGTTTCTGTATTGTTCACTATCAAGAAAGAAATGCCTTCACTCTGTGAGAGAATTCTATCCTAAGCTCTGGGGTTATTGGCTGGAAAACAACCCAACATTTGGGGTTCTCCTTCTTGCCCAGTTGATTTTTAGTAAGTCTAGTAGAATTGTGGAACAGGTATGGCTTAATAGAAATGACTTTTATATGAACTTGTTTTTGCAAGTAACACTAGTAAAAGTTGATAAGCTTAGTGATTCCATTAAATACAAACCATTTCCCCATGCTTGCAAAACAGGTATGGATGAAATATTTTGGTCCCCGGCTTTCCTCACATATCATCCCCTTATGCCAAAATACACCCATTCCCTCAATTGATTTTTCTTGCCAAAAGGATGTGATCCTTATTTGAGTCCAGTTTCCATGAATCATACACCAGAAAGATCAAACATGAAGTTTTAAAGGGGTATGGCGTAGGCTTTTCATGGGTGACTTGACTATGCTGGATGTCTTATTTAATTGAAAAAAACACAGGTTCAGGGTAATGGAGAGCAATTTGGCTTTGGTGTGTGGATAAACTACTGGATTTATGTTACTGGCCAATTTCGACTAATTTCAGTATCATTGCAAAAATATATTCAAACTCGGGTATCTTTTAAATCTCTTTCTTTAGACTTTTTATGAAAGGTTGAAGCACTGGATAGACATTTTGGACCCCTTGGTCATATTTACACGTGAGGTAAGGAACCTATGTATTTAAGATTTGGATATTGAAACTTGAAAGTAAGCTAGGAAGCATTTCTATGGGCATGTTCATATGACATTTACAGGTAGTCTCTTGTTTATTGATTGCCTTGCTTAGCAACCATTTGAAATCATGATAAAAAAAAAAGTCAATTGGATTGAAATTGGCTGGCTATAGAAATTGAATAAATGACAGCTTTGTGATCAATCTTCACATTTATGAGCAGCACAGCATCGCACAGTCACATATCTTTGTATCACAACTGATTTACGATAAGCAACTTATTGGTGAATAAGGAAGTAAAATGTAAATTGCAGTCACAGAGCTTAATGATGGAGTGCAAGTCCCATTTGTAATCTCATATTAAAGATTACCTCTAGTTGCTGCATCAGATACAGCCTCCTGTTTCTTTTTTCTTGGCTATTTTAAAGTATTAAGTATTAACATTGCTTTGTTTGCATTTTTTTGCCTCCGAACTCAAATCAAGGCAATTAATATTCTGTTCTGCATCAGAGCTACTATATAAAGGATCTGATCTTAAGAGATATCCGATCTCAAACTAATGGCTAATTTATGACTCTGTGAAATGAAACAGTAAATTACAGGAATGGCTAGGAATTGTTTCAGCAGCTTTGCTTTTCGGATATCATGCTAAACGAAAGCTGATCAAATACATAAAATGCCAGCCACAGTTTCAGACTGCATCATTAAGACAAAGAACCTTAATAATGTGCACGTTTTTCTCGATTCAGACAACATACAAAGCACAACCACAAGGCTGTACAGATGGAAGAATAAAATCAGCTTGCATAAAATTGATTGTTAATGTAACACGCTTGTTATTGTTCCACAAGTTTTCAGTCACAGTAATATTATTTTAAAGAAAAAAAATAATTTCAAAGTGTTATGACATGTGTATAATGTCATAATGTCATGTGCAAAAAAATATTTGAAAAAGAGAATTAACCCATGTATGTTGGCCTGGGATACACATAAAGTGAATCACTGCATTGCACCAAATTCCAGCTGTCACGAAAAAGAGAAATTCTGGTTCCTTCAAAAGATATTTCAATTTCAAATTTATTGGTCACATACATACATGGTACGATATGCAGTGAAAGTTTACACAGCCGCGGGTAAGTTAAGGTAGGAAGGGAGGGTGGGGGTTATAAAAATAGTTAAGGGTAGTTGGGAAGGTGGGAGTTAGATGCAGTCATGGTTCTTGTTGTGGTCCTGAGTGTGCTTGT
>JAEANM010007237.1:0-17900 GCA_017656035.1 Myanophis thanlyinensis
CCCTCTTGGCTGCCTCCGATGTTGTTACAGCTGCCTGGGAGTCCTTTGCAGCACCCGGAAGTCCTCATGCTGCTTCCTGAAGGTCAGCAGCTCCCAGAAGTCATAAAAATGACAGATTATAAGAATGATATTGAAAAAAGATATTGCATTTTTCCCAGATCATTACTGAAGCCAATTACTAGTATTTTAAAGTCCACATTTAAATCTATTTCAGTTTTTCTCAGTAAAACTTGTACCTTTCCATAACATTGTCCATCAATAATGGCAGAGATCTTTAAAGGTAACTTCAAAGTCCATTATTCACACTGCTCAATGCATTATTTGTTAACAGACTTTGCTGCAATCTGTATTATCTGATCAATCTTAAGTATTATTCTTCTTCTTCTTTAACTATAGTCTTTATTTCTTTCTGGTGCTGTTGGTGTCCAACCTTCAAAGTGCCATCTATTCATGCTTTCTTGTGGATGCAAAAGAATGAATAATTTGGAAGATTTGGGAACATGAACAAAGGAAGAATCAATTTCCAAATGTTGTTAAATCCATCAGGATCCTAAGTCCTAAATCCATGTATAACTTTCTAAAAATCAATTGTCTAATCATGGCGGGGTTGAAATTCCAAAGAAACTGAATTAATCCTTAAACTCATATGTAAAATTTCTTTTGTAAAGGATTGAAAAAATTTACCCAGTGAATGCCATAAGAGTTGTCATTCCAGAGATTTTCAATACAAAGTGATTAAGAAATGAGGATTGGAAATGTATTAAAAAATACATTACAGCCTATGATTCACCTTTGATAAAATCCCCAACTACTGATCATTCAACTCACAAAAACATCACATCACTACCATCTTACTCATGAAGAGCTGCTGTCTAGAGTGCTTATAGGCAATCTCATAATTTGTTCTTTTCCCAGAGATTTTACTGTTCAGATCCCATATCCAGTTGGAAATTTCAGCTCTAACACCATTATTACTTCTTCAGAAACATCTTTGATCCACTTTGTCCTCACTGGATGTCTTATACTAAACCAATTATGTATCCTGCTCTTACATTTTTAAGTAGGTTTTTTTAAACAGCTCTTCATCTACCTTGCAAATACGCAGAGCCATTAAAAAGAAACTGCTAAAGGTGAAGTATGATTTATCATCATAAAATAATTAACCCAACTAAGCTCCAAATTCCCTACTTAGATTTCAGCCAAAATCAGATTAAAAGCTTAATTCAGTTTATTTTGTAAGATTGAATTGCAATTATTTGGTCTCAAGACATGGCTTGGTCATCATTCTTGGGAACCCAGTAGTAGTACAGAGCCTGTTTATTGCATTACTGTTGTATAGACTGCAAAGGTTTCCCCTATCCAGTAGTTTCTTACTCTAGGGGCTCATATCTGTTTCTTAGCTGAGGTACAGTTAAAAGACATTTTCATGGTCATGTGACCAACATGATTATACACAGAGACGTATGGAATGCTATAAATGGTACCTATTTCTATTCATATTTGCATGCTTTCAAACTACTAAGTGGGCAGGGGTTGGGGCAAGTAATGAAAGTTCATCCCCTTGCATAGGATTCAGATCTTGAACCCTGGGCTGTCAGCCTTCCAGCTGACTAGCTCAGTGTCTTTAACCACAGAGCCATCATATCCTCCATAGATTGTACTCCCCTGAAAATTAAAATTGAACTATTTTTCATTGGGTTTAGTGTTCATTTTAGCTGGCTATTTGTTAATTATATATTGCTTTTGTTTTTTTGTTTCTAATTGTATGAGTCACCCAGAGTCATGTATGTGAGACGGCAGCTACATAAACTGAATGAATGAATGAATGAATAACACCAAAGGATAGCTGGGATTGTATAATATGCTAGTTCACACTCAGCACATCACTTAGCCTGTCACTTTAATCAAGCCATTATATCCATATCATAAATTGTGGTTATTCGTTGGTTAACCAATAACAAATGTGAAAATTTCTGAACTCTGCCTCTCAGCTCCACTTCATGAGCAAAGGAGAGGGAAGTAAATAAACAAGTAGTCATTCCTTATTTGTGTAGTCTGATCCTAACGTCTGTTTATAGAAATGCATATCCAAATCAGCCTCACAGTTCCAAAATGTTTACAGATGCATACAGTACAACATACATGTTATTCAAAGTCTGTATTGGGATGGTTGTCAGGATAGCAGATTAACACTGAACCATCTGGTTGCTATTACACATAATAGGCTGTGGTGTGCAGTGGCTTCCCATGAAGCTGAAGGATCTTACATGGAAATACAGCTGAGCCAAAACTTGTGGGCACTGGCCACACATTTTTAATACAAAAATTGTATGTTATTCCATGAGCAGTTGTCCACATAGCTCTTCATTTAGAATTAGTAGAAACAATATTTCTCCAAGTTCCTACAGTTATTATCCATTTCTGTCCAGTAGAATTCCTATTTGCCTCCAAGTATCAAACATCAACACTCAGGAAAAGTCACCAATGTGTAGCTCTCTGCAGGCTTTGCTTGGCCTGTGTGCACCATTCTTGTGAACATTACTATCAAAGGAATTACATTTAAAAAGATAAAAAGCTGTGCCAAGAAGAAATATTTACAAAGTTGCTTAATGAAACTGACTGCTAATCCTTGCAGAGGAAAGCCGGAGCGTCTATATCAATTTGCCAAAAGAAAAGGGTGGGAAAAAAGAAAAAAGTAAATACTTAATAAATCGATCTGCCACCTTGCTGTTAAGAACTTCTTGCAGTCTCAGAATAACTACTGATGTCACCTTGCTCCTCTCTATAGCTTTTCAGCAGGAGCCTGTTGCTTTATTTTTCTCTAGCGGCACTAAATAATTCAGCTGGGTTTGATGCTTTGTGAACAGGCCAGATTACAGGCATCAGGCCAAGACTAAGGTAGCTATGGAGACATGCAAACAGTATCACCTTCCTTTCCTGGGCCATGAACATATGGCACATAAACTGTAGCTGCATTACTATACCCATGTTAGCAATGCAAGGGTTTTTAAGAAGAACAGAAGTAAGGACATGGTTGGGTTACCATTGCCAATGAGAAAACCCCTACTCTTCTAATAAACCATTTGTAAGATGTTGTACATTAGTGTCAGTACTGTTTTGCAAAGGTGGGGGAATAAAAACATGCTAAGGGAATTCCTCTGGCACAAGTTTTCAAGACAGTCTTGTCAAATAAATGTACCAGTCCTGCCAAACTTTCTGTAGAACAGCAGAGCTGAAATAGCAAAAACACACTGAGGAAATTCACAGCCTCGCAAGGTATTTTAATAAATATTTTGTCACAAAACTTTAGGAAATATTTCTAAGATGCTGAGCCATATCGTTCTCTGCATTTTTTAGACACATTCTTGAAAACACTCTAAGCTCTTTAAGAAAACACTCTAAGGAAGAAAATCCAACCAAAGCATTATAGAAAACTGCACGTAGGTTGTCACCTTCCCCAAGGGGAAATGAAGTCAGGGATCATTTGCATGTTTTAATTGCTAGATGCTTAGAATGGCAATTGCTGCTGCATCTTTCCTAAACTAGCCATGTCAGAGCAAAGGGATCAAGGAGGAAGAATGCAACTAGGGGTTGTTGGAGAAACAACGTAAAAAGATTTTTGCCACCACTCCTTTTTTAATGTTCAAATTGACACAATCCATTTGTTTGATGAAAACAATGAAAAGACACGTATTTTTTAATTTAATTAAGAATCGTAACTAAAACTGACTTTGGGTTTCGTTTTGCTTTGTTTTTGGTAAACTACATTAGTAATAATCGTATACGGTAGGTATTTAGTGCACTTGAAATAAAGTTGTGACTTGTGAGTGGTAGCCCGTGGACAATTAGTAACCTATGTTACCGAACCTGGTTGATCAGGGAAAGGAAATGTGGTGTGACATTATAATCTCATTTTTAAAAATGTCATAACGTGCTTTGAATTTTTACCCAAATCTTGCAATACTGAATGAGCTGGTAAGTTTTTATGCCATTTTAATATATAAAAACGTAACTCTGAATGCATGAAGTTACAGACCAAAATTCAGATGTTTGGCAATTGATTCATATGTATGATGGTTGCAGTGTCCTGAGGTCATGTGATCACCTTGGTGACTTTCTAACAAGCAATGAAGAAGCCAGATTCACTTAACAACTGTATTACTAATTTAACAGCTGCTGTGATTCACTTAATACTGTGGCAAGAAAGGTCATAAAAGAAATTCACTTAACAACTGTCTTGCTTAACAGCTGGATGGTGAAGAAGTTTCTTGCATGAGAAGCAAAATGTCTTCAAAGAAAAACAAGAAAATCCAGTTGCCTTGTGAAAAAGCACTTTTGGGACAACCATGACCTAGATCCGGTGCAACAGGTGGTACGCAGAGCCATCTTGCTGGCACACAAGCTGTCAGCCAACTTAACTCCACGCATGCATGACTGCAGAGACCCAGCTGGTCTTCGGGCGTCCGCTTTACATGCGTGCGACTGAAGCAGGAAATCCAGCTGGTCTTTGGAGCTCTCTTGCGCATGCATGCACAGTTACCCATGTGTGTATGAGTGCCTGCGCACAGCACATGCATTGCATATGCAAAAGCTGCATGCATGTGCAGATGGTATGGTTGCACATGCAGTGCATGTGGAGGAGCCGCACGCAAGTGCGGATGGCACGCGCAAAGCACATACTTTTGGGCACTTGGTAAGTAAAAGGTTCACCACTGACCTAGATGATTGAGAAGCTCCATAGACACTGCTACTAGTGATTCCAACATATGCCTACATTTATGCTGAGCTGTTTAGATCATCCCAACTTTGAAAAAATGGCAAATGGCCAAAATATCCTTCCCACAATCAACCTTCACACAGCCACCCAAGATTCTTTATGTAGCAACGTTGCTCTTCTAGAAAGGGAAATAGATTTTCTCCATCTTTGAAAAATACTGAATAGCTCCCAGCAATCAAGAACCAGTCATCTCAGCAAACTCCTGTCTCTCGTATATTCTCATCCCTGTTGACTATGGATTGAAATTAGATGGTTAAGTTTGTATCTCTCACACAGTGGCAGTATGGCCGTAGTATAACAGATTTTTTTTCAAGGTATTTTTAGTTTTGCAACTATTATGATTGTGCTTTAAACAAAAAAAAGGCCAGGCTTATGAAAAGTAGCATATGATAATACTTAAAGGAAAACTTTTCATGTTTTCTAAAAGTAATGGCTTTTAATAGCAGCTGGAATAAAACATGACAACAAAATAAATATGTATTGATGCAGGCAATTAACAGGAAGAGTAATGATGCCAAGAATAGGATTTTGTATTTTAATTAGTTCTAGTAATTTTGTTAACAAATCAGATTTGAATTATCTTCACTCTCTTTATATATTACATGTGTGTGTGTTTGTACTGATACTCTTTAGCAACAATTAGGATTGGCAAACTCAGTAGTTAAGTGAAGAGGTCACTATGAGGTCACTTACGTTATGGTCATAACATTTTTAATCATGTTACTAACTGCAAACAGTCACTAAGTGAGGCAGGATCTAATCAAGATACATTCTCTGTATATACAGTATCACTATCATCTATCTACACACACACACACACATTATTGTACTTTGTGATTAGTTTAATCCTGGTTATCACTCCACACATGCTATGAAACTATAGTTCCAATGATGCAGCTTGCAGACGTTTTTGAGAATATTTGTTCTGTTCATCTATTTATCTTCTCTGGACCATTTTAAAAGGATTTTGGCAAATGATTCAAAGACTTTGTTGGCCTCTTCTTCTGACAAGCCCAGTGAAGGTGAGCAGTACCAATCTAAATATTGCTTTGTAATACAGTTACTAACCTCTTCCTCCAAAATCATGGTCCTTGAGCCATGAAATCACGAGTGTCAAACTTGCCACATCAAGTTGCCATCATGTGACATCCTGGGGTGGGCGTGGCCTGCATGTCACACATCTGGCCTGCGGGCCATCAGTTTGACATCCTTGCACCAAACCATTGAAAATTTTAGAGGAATCTAGAATCATTTGTTTGAGGACAACACTGCAATCAAATAGGAGAAAGTTTTCAAAATGGAGAACTTAGATTGTTTTTGTAAACTATTTTATTCTATTGTCCCTCTTGTGTCCTAGCAAACCAAAGTCTCTTATGCGTTATGAAGAATTACTTTATTTGTTCACTACAAAATGAGGTCCAACCAGCAATCTTTGATTATAAAAAGGATCAAACAGCAATTCATTTTGTATCTTTCTGCTGAGCCTATATCTGTTTTCCAATCTTGTAATTTAAGCAGAAATGCTGCCCTGGAATTAATCCTCACTGAGGGCAATAATTTAGAAATAAATAAGCCTACCACATGGGAGTCCAGGTTGATTCAGCAGGTTATGAGTGTGTTTAACAAATAAACAAGCATGTATCAAATTGTAAATGAGCTTTTAAAAATCCAGGCTGACAAGACCAGGATGCTGTTAAATTTTGAATAATTCTCAAAAGTTCAGTATTCCTTCTGTGTCAGAAATAATATTTTCTTAGTTTAAATTAGCATGGTTTCCCAGTTGCTTGTTTGCCCTTGTTTTATAAATAATGAAGTATTTTATGAATATTTCACAAAAGCCTTTATTCTCTTTTAAACCTGCTTCCATTTTAAAAAGTCACTTAACAAAACCATTGTATCCCTACTAGCAGGGCCAGCTTTAAGCTAAGGATGAGTAGGCCTTGGCCTATAGTGCCAAAATTTAGAGGTCGTCATTACCGCTTTTTCTTCCAAATCATTCTAAGAAGTCTACCCTGCATATTGATGGGAGATGGTATGATCAGTCAATGTAACCTTGAGTTTGCATTGTCTACAAGTCAGAGTATGGCTATAATCTCTTAGAATTCTATTCCAGAAAACTACCCCCTCAAGTCTCCATTGATTTTGTTTTTCACATGAAAAAAACCACATCAAAAAATTAGCCTTGTACTAATCTTGCAGTCCTTTTTACACACAAACCTGCTTGTTTTTCCCCAATCTTTCCCAAGTCTAGTAGCTTGAAATTTATGAAACCTTTTATTATTTAATTTATTGTTATGATATTGTTATTGGTACGATAAACCTTGGTAATCTACTGAAGTCACACAAAATAGTCAATTTTTAGTGTAGTCACAAGAGAAAATCTCTTATGTACAATCCTCTTCTATAAATTATATAAACTACAGTTTTTCCATATTTTCCATATATTTATTACCAGGGTGCTTTTCTCATTTGTTTTAATGGAGTCTGTGTATGACAATTCAATAATTCCAATCAAAAATAAAAGTAAAAAATTACAATATTTAAAAAAAACACTTGCTTCGCTAGAAATGGCAATTTGAATAACAAAGAACTCAACTCTTTCCACCTGTACTCAGAATTAAAGTGCCCTTAAGTTGAATCAGATTTAGTTCTGACAAACTGTGCTCCAACTTTTTTCCAGGTGAAATACTTTTCCACATAAAGTCTTTGAAAAGTACATTATTTTCAGAGAACTATGAAAAGGAACTAGACATCAAGCAGAGAGAAACAGAAAGGTCATATGTAACAATTCAGTGAGGGCAGACCACCAATTCTGAGGTTTGTTAACAGTAGTAAAATGAAGATATTTGCAGCTATTCTTGAAAAGGGCATTCTACATTCTTCATTTCACAGGTTTAGATTCTACTGAGATTTATTTCATAATAGGCAATGTTTATGCTTATCTGCTCCTTTTCATACTAATTCTAATGCCAATTTAATTAATAATTTAATACAAGACTAGCTTGACGTACAACCACAATTGATCCCAACATTTATGTTGCTAAGGAAGAGAATTAAGTTCTGCCCCAATTAACAACCTTTCTTGCTAAAGTTGTGAAACAGTGCAGTTGTTAAGTCAGTAGCACAGTTGCTAAGCGAATCTTCTTCCCCATTGACTTTGCTTGTCAGGTTACAAAAGGTGATCACAAGATTCCTAAACACTGCAACTATTATAAATATGAGCCAGTTGCCAAGCACTTGAATTTTGATAATGTGACCATGGGGAGGCTACAAGGGTTTGTAAGTGGGATAAACAGACATAAGTCACTTTTTTCAGTGCCACTGTAACTTTGAACAGTCACTAAATGAACTGTTGTAAGTCGAGGAACTACATGCACTAATAACAACTTCCTGAATCCTTTCTATCACGTGTTAGTCAGGGATGTATAGACAAAACTGATTGGCATTAGAAAATAAAATATAAACGAGGTGCACCAGAGGTGTCAAACTCGATTTCATTGAGGGTCGCATCAGGGTTCTGTACGACCTTGGAGGGCCGGGTGGGCGTGGCCAGGGTGGGTGTAGCCAGCTTAACATCACTTGTGTCAGGAGGGCGCCTATGATGACCGAACCCTCTGCCAGTGAAAACGGGCTCTGGTTTTGGCTGCAATGGCCTCCTGCAACCCTTCTGCAACCCTCTGCCAACAAAAGGTTGGCAGAAGCACTGCGGGCCAGTCTTTCATTGTTTCCAGGGCAGCCTCATAGGCCAGATTCAAGCACTTCTAGGGCCCTAGATTTTATAAGTTTAACATAGCCAAACTTTGCATTTCAGAGATCATACCATTTGTCCGCTATTCTCACAACTTCCAGATGTGTTAGGAATGGGCATTATCTTCCAAAACTTTTTAAGAACTAGACATCACAAAAGATTGATGAGGATTCTGGAGCTGTACAAAACGTTTGAATGAAATCCTTTCTTGGTTCAAAACTCACACTACAGGTAATTCTCAATTTACAACCACAATCGAACTCCACATTTCTGTTGCCAAGTGAAGCAGTTATTGACTTTTGTTCCCTTTTACGACCTTTCTTGCCACAGTTGTTAAGTGAAATACTGCAGCTCTTAAGTAAGTAACAGGGTTGTTAAGTGAATCTGTCCTTCTCCGTTGCTTGTTCAGAAGGTTGCAAAAAGTGATCACGTGATCCTGGTACACAGCAACCATCATAAATACGAGTCAGTTGCCAAGCATCTAAATTTTGATCCTGTAAGCATGGGAAATCTGCTCTGATGATAAGGGTGAAAAATGATCATAAGTCACTTTTTTCAGTGCTCTTGTAAGTTTAAATTGTCACTAGTAAACAAACTGTTGTATAATGGGGAACACCTGTAAAGCAGCCCATCCTTTGCAAAGAACCGCACAAATACTTCAAAAGCTGTTCCCAACTGTCTGCACATGTATTTATTGATTTTATTTTATTAATTTTTCAATTCTGAACTGCCCATCTCTCTCAAAGTGAGATCCTGGGCAGAGTACATCATTTCATGCCACATATCAGGCAGCAAAAGGACATTTCCAAAGCGGCCGGTCGAGCCTTGTAGTTGCTTACACGCTTCAACAAGAGGTGTTTGTTGGCATTAACACTTTGAGAATCACCTCTTTCAGAAGTTTTGCACAGCCGTAGTTGCTTCATTCACATTATTCTGATTTTTAGAACTTGTATTTTACAGACATGGTGTCTTGTACTTGTAATATTCTGATAAAATTCTTGCAAGTCACTGATCATATGAGCCCTTGTATTCCATAGGTATCATCTCTATACAAGAATATTGTATTAAAATTGATTTCTTTAAAGTCATGAATTGTTAACAAGCTAGTAACCACTGTGGATTTGTTTGCAATCTTGTAAAATAAACCAGCAAATTTAATATATTATTTTAGCATTAACAAAAACGGAGAACTGAAGGAACTGAAGGAAACTGTCAATACTAGTTCAGACCGTTACTCCACTAATCCATTCGTTCCAGCACTTTTCAACACTGAATATCTGAACCTTCTGAAACTCCTGGAAGAAGTTTTTCCAACTGTACCTAGAGATGCCAACTATTGAATCTAAAGCCTTCTACATTCTAAGCATATTCATTTCTGCTGAATTATTCACCAATAGCAGAGATAAAGTATATTTTTAAAAGGAACAAGATAGATAACAATGAATACAGGTATGTTCCTGAACATTTGGGGCAATTGTTAAAACCATTAATTACTTCTTAAACTGACATGGGATTCTTGACCTTCTTTGCTCTAAACAGAATAATACAGTTAGAAATCCCAGTCTACTATGTAATATTAGGTTCTCATGCCATTGCAGTTATGTTCAGGGAAGCAGATGAACATAACCAAATGAAATAAACATTCAGCTATACTTATCAGTATCTTAATAGGCCAATTGAGAGCACAATTAATGCAAAATGGGAAAACAATACCATCTGTCTAAAGCAGGGGTGTCAAACTCAAGGCCCAGCAGACAGATCAGTCCACCAAGATGTTTAGAATCTGTCCTGCAGGCCATCCAGGAAACAGCAAAGGACTGGCCCGCAGTGCCTCTGCCAGTGAAAATGGAGCTTGGGAGGGCTGTGTGTAGCACTCCCAAGCTCCATTTTCACTCCCAAGCTCCGTCTTCGCTAACAGACAGATGTAAGAGGACATCACAGCTGAAACAGAACTCACAAGGGCTGCAGGAGACACCCTCAAGCTCCGTTTTCACTGGCAGACGATTGCAGAAAGCCGTGGTAGCTGAAAATGGAGCTCAGGAGCCTGTTTCCGCTGGCAGAGTGCTCAAGCCACCACATGTACCCCCAACACGTCAAGCTGGCCACACACCTGGGGGGGGGGCAGGTCAAACATAACTCTGATGCACCCCTCAATTAAATCGAATTTGACACCCCTGGTCTAAAATAAGCATAACTTTGCTACCTCTTTGATACACCATGTGGCTGCTACGGTATGTGCACAAAACAGATTTGCCGATGAAGTCCAATAGATCAGACTTTATGACTCATGGCATATAGATCTAATGCTTCTAAATAAATGGAGATACATTTATGGGCAAGAAAACTAAAGCTCAATACTTATAGTATGAAATGATAACCAATATCAAGGCAGCTATATTAATTTACAAAACTTCCACAGTGTTTGTGGGATCTGTTGAGGAGTTTATTTAGATTACTTCCAGTTATATGCCAGTCCGTTTGTGGAAACTAAATTTTATCTGTAGTTGATCTGGCAATTTGTAGACATCTGTCCCTTTAAATATCTCAGTGATTGCTTGGTTTCGATAAATATTTATATTCTTTGGGGCCTTATTTAGCTATACTTCAAGTTGCTTCACAGACTGGGATGGCAGGCATATAAATTTAATAAATAAATAAATAAATATGTTACTCAGATAAAATTCAGAAACAAACACACTGAATGTTTCATGTTGATTTGTCACATATAGCAGATCTCTAGATAGGTTAAAATTCAATACTGGCAGTTCTTGACTTACGACCACAATTGAGCCCAGCATTTATGTTGCTAAGTGAGAAATTTCTTAAATGAGTTTTGCCCCATTTTATGACCTTTCTTGCCACATTTGTTAAGTGAATCACTGCAGTTGTTAAATTAGTAACACGGTTAAGTGAAGCTGGCTTATATTTGTCAGAAAGTCACAAAAGATAATTATATGACCTGGGACACTGCAACCATCATAAATATGAACCAGTTGTTGAGCATCCAAATATAAGTCACATGACCATGGAGAGGCTGCAATGGTCGTTAAGTGTGAAAAACAGCCATAAATCACTTTTTTCAGTGCTGTTGTAACTTGTAACAGTCACTTAATGAACTGAACTGTAAGTCGAGGACTACCTGTATTAACAAAATGAACAAGGTTTGGTTTGTAAGAGTAAAAGTATAGGCTTATAGATCAGTAAGCTCCAGTCCCAAAAGATTCCTTCTGATGTATATTCTTAAAGTTGTACTAAAACTGTGTAGCTTACAAAATGTCAAATGACTGCCATGCACGTGCAGTTTCAGTCTTTTTAAGTGCTTCAAAAAGTTCAAAGCCTCAGTATAAATAGATTTATGCCAAAGACTGGCCACAATGAGATTAAAATCTATTTATCTACTATCTACTATGTATTCAGCAGCCATAATGCCAACCCCAAAGGATTTCAGTGGATAGCAATCCTCTCATTTTTGTATTAACTTAAATTGCTTCTGGAACAAAACTTGCTGTGCTCAAGTATGGATGGTTTTTAAGTAATTTACTGTCCTTGGTAAGTGTTTTATGGGTCTGGTGCTGACACAGAGAAATGCATGGCAGAGTGTCACCATCACACTGCCAAGTTCTTAGCCTCACATTCCCTTTGCCACTGTGACATAGCAGTGCCAGTTTATGACAAATTGCAACTGAAAAACTCTCAGTCCTACTGAAGCATAAATGAAAATTAATGTTCTTGCAGCACAGTAAAAAGAACCAGGCTGATTTTGTAGAGGCAGAAGAGGGGTGAGACATCATCACTCTGCTCTGACAGAACAGCGAGGAGATTAAAATCTGAGTAAATCCCAACCAGATGTTCCCTAGGAGGCACTCATAGTACAGATAGTCCTCAACATGTGACCACAATTGAGCCAAAAATTTATGTTGCTAAGCGAGACGTTTGTTAAACAAGTTTTGCCCCATTGCTGTGGTTGTTAAATTAGTAATACAATTGTTAAGTGAATCTGGCTTCCCCCGTGGACGTTGCTTGTCACGTCGCAAAAAGTGATCACGTGATCTCTGGACACTGCAACTGTCATAAATGTGACTTGGTTACCAAGCATCTGAATTTTGAACTCATGAACTCATGAATTTTGAATTCGGGATGCAACAAAAGTTATAAGTGTGAAAAACAGTCATAAGTCACTATTTTCAGTGCCATTGTAACTTTGAATGGTCACTAAGCAAAAAGTTGTAAGTTGAGAACTACCTGTACTGACATCTAGGAATTGGAAATGTTTTCCATATCTGCACTGCTTTACTGTATTACTGATATTGTTGTCCCAAAGGTGATTTTTAACAGGCAACTGGACATTTTGATTTTTCTTTGAAGACGTTTCGCTTCTCATCCAAGAAGCTTCTTCAGTTCTGAAGAAAAACCAGAAAGTACAGTTGCCTCTTGAAAAAAAGCACCTTTAGGACATCCATGCCCTGGATGATTGAGAATCTCCATAGATATTTACTGATATTATTATGCAAAAGTCCACATATGTTAGCCTTACTGATTGAGGTTTATGCATTCTGAACTTCATTTATAGACAATTTTGATGAGTATGCCAGCATTAAGCAAAACACAGGCAGGAAACTTCTCCAACTTTACTTCTTTTTGTCCACTAGCCCTATGCTGACTTTCTTCCCTTTCCTTTTCATTGATTATGCTGGCCTCTTCCTATGTTCCAAACAGATTAAACTAGTTTCACTCTTCGTCCTAGCACCATCTGCTGCTGGCCGATTTCCTGCAGAGCAATCTGTTGGCCAGCAATTCCAGTAGTAAGAGAGAAAATGTCTAGACCTAGAAGGATAATGCTCCCACAGCAAGGAGCATTATATACAGGATAATGCTCCTACAGCAAGTCCTTGTTGGGAGTCTTTCCCTCCCAGAACTCTCCTGTGCTCCTTATTGGAAGAATAAGAGTAAAGAAAAACATCCAAGGAAAGTTTGACTAACTAGTGTCAATCCTGAAAATGGTGAGCACAGTTAGGCCAGTTAGGTATCTGCCACTCTAAGACATTTAGAAACATGCATTTTCGGTTCCAAAATGTTTACTTAAGCTTAACATTATGAGATCATATTAGAAGGGGTGGAGATGGGGGAAAACAATCAATACCCCCCAAAAAAATAATCCAATAAATTTATAAGAAAACCTAATCAAAACAATGAAAACATGTTAAATATCACACTCCAAAATCAGGAATTGAAGGAATGCTTTACAAAAAAAGAGTTGATAATAAACGGTAAGCAACAGTTCATCATATGTAACTGCATTGGGTTTTGCTTTTGCTTTAAAAAGTATGAGCTTGTGAAAGCTAAAGAAATAAGTAAGGGTGGGAACAGACACCAGATATGCAAACGAATAAACTTAGGTTTTAAAGTGCTTTGGGGTCATTGTGGGTATGAAATGTGAAACAGAGTGAGTCTCAGACAGAAATAGAGCTATGTAGGATGTGAAGCCTCCTTGAACTTCTCTGCCAAGAACAGTGGCTGGAAAAGATGAAAGATGTAGTTAAGATGGTAGGAGTCAATACAGAACCACCACATATAATTAGCTAGTTGCCACTGGAAATGGATCCAACTTCAGGGGAGATAAGGTGAAAATATTTTATATACTTAACTGGGCAGAGTAAATAACAAAATAAGGCAGGGAAGGGAAAAATAAATTATATTAGGTTAATGAGGGATGAAAATCTAACATTGTGCATGAGAATCGTTCTACAAAGCTAAGTGGGGCATCTCTGTTGAAAAGACTTGCAATATGAAATCCTGGTCCAAGAGAAAGCACAAACCAAATTAAGAAATTAAAGTCTGGAAGGGCTGAGAAGCCAAAACATCACTGGAAAAAAAAATGGAAGTGGAAACAAAAACCCACAACAAATCTACTCTGCATCTGGTTCACCTTTCCACTAACTCCACCTCTTCTATTTCTAAGTTTGTCTTTGCCGGAAAGAAAAAAAAGGTTTGTTTCAGCCCGAGTTTAGTCACCCCAGGCAGTGACAAAAGAAGCCAGGTTCTATTGAAACAATGGCAATTTCCTCTCCAGCTTGTTCGCACCCGACCGTTTCCCTTTAATTTATTTTTTCCTTTTTTTCTTTTTTTGCAAAGAGGCCAAGTCCGAGGGAGAGTCGGCAATATGAAAATCCCGGATTCCTTTATGTACCGTACTCCGATCGCGACGAGCCCAGTGACGGAGGTCCACCGGTCCCTTTTACGACGACGCCAGTCAAGTCGGCTGCGCCCGAACGAGCGCGCCGCTTCCCACTCCCACCTCGCTCGGCACAATGGTGCGGTTAGAGCGCGCCCGGCATCCCGGCTCTCTGCCGCCGGGGATAACGGGATCGCCCTTGCCGAATAAGGAGCCGGGAGACAGGAAAACTCTCCGGGAGAAGGAAAGCGCCCTGGCTGCTCCGTCTCTGAGAAGCAAGGGCTTGGCTTATAGCCTGTTTGCACCGAAGCTACGCACAGGCAGCAACGCCGGAAGAAAGGAAACACAAGCAGGCACACCGCTCCCGACCTTACCTCTACATTAAAATACTGCTCTGCTCGGCATCCGGTGGCACATAAAATCCAAAGCAAGGCTTGCAAGAAGAGGACTCTGGACTGATGCACGATATCCCCCCGACTTGCAGTGCTGAAGGCGAGTAAGATCATAGTGGACTATGTGCTTCAATGGAGAAGGAAGAGAGAAAGCTCCTTTTCTCTGGCCGCTGCTTTCTCTCTCCCCCTCCTCCTCCTCGCCCCCCCCTTTCGGAGACCCAAACAAAAACAGAACGCGCACACGCGGCGTTTTGTTGTGCTAAAAAAGAATAATGCTTAACAGAGCCCACAGCTGGCGAGGAAGGCTTGGAAGCAGGTTCACCCACGGGTGGTGGGACTATGGGGGCAGAAGAGGAGGAGAAGGGGCACTCGAACCCTTGCCTTCCAAGCGAGGAGTGGCGGCAGCCTTTAATAGGGTCAGCTCTCCTTCATCTTCCTCACTTGTCCCGTCTTGGGCGCGCAAGCTGAGGTGCGACTCCTGCGAGACGCCTGGTTCGCCCAGCGGCAGCAGCAGCAGCAGCCGCCGCCGCCACTGCTCCGGTGTGTGTGTGCGTGTGTTGTCTTTTTTTTTTCCTGCTGCTGTTGTTGCTCCTCCTTTTTCTGCTGCCGCTGAGGCCTGGGATGCTGGGCCGCCACTTCCCTGCGTTCCAGCCTCTCCGCTTCTGGTGCTTTTTCCTTCTCTCCTCCACTCGAGAATGTACATCTGCAGATCTCCGTTAACTCCTCCTCTCGAGTCAGCCTCCTCGGAGAAATCTTAAAGGAGACTGCCCTTAAAAGCTCCGCCTGGATCCCGACAGGAAGCAGAGGAGGGGTCGCCGGCGTGGGGATGGCATAGTCTCCTCTCCAACCAAGCCCGGCCCTGCCCGGACCAGAGGGAGGAGGGGGAAGAGAGGTGGCTGGCGTGGAAGCTTGAGCGCGCTGGAAGGGATCGAGTTGCCTGTCCGCGTCTCCTAAAAAGTCTCGCTTTCTGTCCCGATACGGAGCCAGGGCGAAAGAAGAGGTCCAAGGTTTGCGCACGCATGAATGCTCTATGTCCCGAGAATAAACAAACATCAGACCTTCGTTTCCACCCGTCTGGGCTGTCACGCGCAGTTCTTGCCACTCGTTTCTGCACAAAAGACCTCGGAGAGGAACCGGGGGTGGGTAGATGGGGGTGTTGGTTCCGAATAAAAGATACGGTCGAGTTCTCGGGTTCCACAGAATCAGAAGGAGGGGAAAAGGAAGCAACCCTTGAAGTCGGCAAATTTATCTCGGGATAAACCCGGCCAAGTGTGGGACAAGGGTTCCTTTCAGGAGAGCTTTCAATGAGTCCAAAGTCTATATATTTTTCTACTCTTTTTCATTCAGTCTGATGAAGTCAAATCTGCTTTTAAACTTTCTTCTCAAAAGGTCGTGAGATGGCCAAGAAGTCCTGTGTTTCAAATTGTCTCTCCAGTGATACTCAAGGCTTACCAGGTTTCCATTAAAAGAAGCCATTATCTTCCCAATGGTTTTTTTTTTTCTCCCAGATTGGGAAATGTGCCCCACCCAGGCTTCAGAGAAAAGGAAAGATGTATTAGAGAAAACACCAGGAGCAATACCACTATAAAGCTCAGTAACATCACCAGGAGAAATATCAAAGAAATTGTAAGGCATTCCAAAAATAAGAGAGGTAGAACAAGGGGGGGGGGGAATCTGCAAGCACATTTTAGAACAACATTAATTTAAAGAGAAGATTGCAAAGGAAACAATGACTCAAGCCATCCTCCCGGATTAGGACAAACAATAAAGCAAAGGGTTAAAACAAAAGAAAAATACCCCCCTGTGGCCAGGGTGTTTGAGTTTGGAAAATATTTATTTTCAGCTCCTCTGAAGAAGAGGATGCTCTGAATGCATGGTTTCATTTCTTTAACTTGACAAATGTGGGCTGGGCAGGAGCAGTTCCTGTCTTTCATCATTATGATTTTTCCAAATTAATTCTAAAGTGTCTTTCTTGTTTTATTTTCCAAAATAAGGATTTCTCAGGAACAGTAAAACAAAGGTACATCAGAGCAAAAAAAAATGCAGACATCCTTTCTCAATTTTAAATCAATATTATTTTTAAAGTGCTTCCTTTTTCTGATCATGTTTCTTCTATTCCTTCCATGTTGATACATTAATGGGAATGCATGTAAGAGCACTTACTATGCCTTTCACTAGACTTATGGTTAACTGTTTCCCTCCTACATGCATGTTGGCTGAAAACAGGAGTCTCCCAATTGTGATGGCTTATATGATACGCTACGCTCTCAAAAACAATGACATGCACAGTAATTTTAACCTCTGGACTCTTTTAATCTCCTCTTTCTTTAATTGTATTTCTTTCTCTTCGGAAGTGGTAAAGAAGCTTGTGTGTTCTTTTTAAGATGGGCCATAGAATATCTGCTGGTAACCTGATGGTACTAATAATCATAAAGTGATTTAAAATATATAATTACATATTAGCTAGGTTCACACAGTGCATTAGACCAGGTGTGGGCAAAGTTTTTGACTCACGGGCCACAATGACGGGCTCCCCCTCCCACAGCCCCCCCACCCTTACTCCCCCTCCCACAGCTCCCCCCACCCTTACTCCCCCTCCCACAGCCCCCCCTCCCCCGTGTGTCTTTGCAGGCGTGGGATGCCAAAAGCAGCAGCTCTGGAGAAGGTAAGAGTGCGGCGGGCAGGAGTGGGAGGGCACACCTCCGCAGCAGCAACGCCGGCTCTTCTCCCGCTGCCCAGGTGCTGCTGATGGCGAAAAACAGCTCCGGCAAGACGAGCATGCACTCCATCGCGGGATTTAGTTGGCAAAGT
>JAEANM010007238.1:0-17900 GCA_017656035.1 Myanophis thanlyinensis
CACCTTCTCTTTCCCCCGCACAGACCTATGAAAAAGAGTGAACACCGGACATTGCCGGCCCTGCTGTCGGAGCCGCGACAAAGCTTCAAAAGAGCCGCGTGCGGCTACGGAGCCACGGGTTGCAGACCCCCGTCCTAGTGGATGATCACTTAAATATGTATTAGTACCACTTTATAAATCCTTAGTAAGATCACAACCTGGAATACTGCATCCAGTTTTAGTCACCACATTATAAAAAAGATGTTGAGACTTTGTAAAAAAAAAACAAAGAGCAAATAAGATGATTAAGGGCCTGGACACAAAAAACATATAAAGAAAGATTGCAGGAATTGGATATGGCATGTCAATTTTTTCAACTTTTAATTTCCAAACATTAGGCGTGCTCAAAAGTTGTGACATGGCTTGGATATTGTAAAGATATTTTGGTTACTTTAATATAATTTAGCTGTACTTGGTAAGTAACTACATAAATATCATAACTTTTTAACATTTTGTTTCATTAGCCAGTCTAGAGAAAAGAAGAACTGGGGTGACATGATGGTAGTATTCCATTATTTGAGGGCCTGTCACAAAGAAGAGGGGGTCAACTTATTTTTTAACCAGAAGGCAAGACAAGAAACAATGGATGGAAACTAATTAAGGAGAGAAGCAACCTGGAATTAAGGAGAAACTTCCTAACAGTGAGACAATTAGCTGTTCCACTGCTCCAGCTTGCCTTCAGAAGTTGTGAGCATGTCATAACTGGAGGTTTTTAAGAAAAGACTGGACAGCCACCTATCTGAAATAGTAAAGGGTCTCCTGCTTGAGCAGGGGGTTGGACTAGAAGACCTCCAAGGTCCCTTCCAGCTCTATTCTGATTTAACTGGCCCAATGTTATCTTCATGGTCCAAAGTGATCTTCATAGCAGAGTGAGGTTTGAACCTGATCTTTCCAGTTCTAAGCCAACTCAGGCCACACAGAACTGCATCATGTAACTGCTTCTACCCTGACCTCAACCCCTTGCCTTCATTTCACCAGGGCTGAAGATTTTTCAAGTTCTTCTGAGGAGGAAGAGTGGAGTGACTGAAAATAGAAAATGACTGTAAATGCCAGCTCCAGCAACATGAACCTCTATAAGTATTTCTTAAGAAATGCTAAGCGTGAAACCAGACAATTTTAATCCTCTTCCAACTAAGAGAAAGATGCTGTGGAGGACATCAGATGGTGAAAATAGCCTAATATAATAACACTGATGAAATGCAAGCTCCACCCCTTTTGTATGAGCATTATGATATCACATATAGAAGTGGAAGAAGCCAAGTTTTAGTAATAACAGAGTGAGGCTGCTCCAGAGAAGGGGGAGGGGACAGTTTTGTTCATCGTCTTACTCAGAGGCTGGTCTTAATTAGTGTTGGTAGGAACCAATAGATCAAGTCATGACTCCTTTGTTGTGAAGTACTGCAGTGCTCGGTGTTTTTTGCACTTCTTTTTAGTGTCTATATGAAACAATTGAGTGAGGTCATCTGTCACCATGAGATGAGGCATCATCAGTATGCTGAGGATACCCAATGTTGTGGACATTTTTTTGCAGTGTCTGTAAGCTGGTGGAGGGTATCAATATGGGGGACAACAGACTTCAGCTGAATCCTAGTAAGGCAGAGTGGCTGTGATTGGCGGGATGTTTCTCATTTCTCTTGGATGGGGTTGCACTACCCCAGGAGTATAATTTGGGGGCACTCCTGTACTCATGGTACCTGTACTCATGGATAGGAGAGCCTTTGCTAAATTTCATGCAGTGCATCCATTATGCCCTTTCCTGCACAGGGAGGCCTATATTTCTGTCATTCATGCCATGCTCATCATCTGCTTGGATTATTGCAATGTGTGCTTCATGGAACAACACTTGAAGAGTATTCAGAAGCTTCAACTGATATAGAATGCAGCTGTTCAGGCAATTATCAGTGCTCCAAAGATGGCACCTATAATACCTGTGTGAGCTTCATTGGGCACCAGTTTGCTTCCAGTTGCAATTCAAAGCATTGTTATCACCTTTAAAGCATGGGGCCTGGTTACCAGCAGAACCATCTTCTACCTTTAAATTAGCATATTCCATTTGGTCAAGAAGAAAACTTATGTTATGGACTTCATTAGTTAAAGAAATCTATGCTGTTTCGAATAATCTCCCCTCAGAGGTAGACAGCCCCCGACTTCCTGGTCTTCCAGAAGAGTTTGAAGCCTTGCCTCTGCCAACTCATAGGGGAGTTGCAGAGAAACACACAATCATGGGGTTGGTTAGCACCTTGAAGGCCATCCCCACTTTTAATTTTAATTATGCTATCCCTGCTTTAACTGCCTCTTTTTACTGAGAGATAGTATTTTATATGATTTGTATCATTCTATGTTTTTAATTGGTATGCACTGCCCAGAATCACCCTGTGAGAGGGGCAGTCTCTAAGTTGGATGGATAAACAAACAAACAAACAAATAAACATATTTGAAGAACTCTGACTCTTATTATATCTCTGGAAGATGAAGCAGAAGAATGGAATTACAAAATGGTTAACTTTTATATGTGGGCTTGTGCTGAGGTTCAAAATGTTTCCTGTACAAATTTTGGCCTCATTTGAAAATGACTGTTTGGTATACCTCCTGATGGATTTTCAGCTCATTGCTTGAATAATTTTTTTTAATTATACATTTTTTATTTTATTTTTACATATTTTTACATAATGTCACATATCATTGATCAAATCATATATAGTCAGATATACAAATATTTCTCCAAGTAAAAATTATAGTTAACAAATATAATAATAAAAAAACCATAATTTCATATAAAATCATATCTTTCCATGTCAGATTTTCCCCCATTCTATTCATATTTTTTACTTTATTTTAACCTTCCAAATAACAATTCATTGAGTGTACAGCATGTTATCTGGGCATTTTTTTAGCATATTACTTATATAATATTAATCAATTTTGGTACAAACGTATTCAAATTATCCTTCACAATTCCATTGTTATTCTTGATTCTATTTAATGTTACTGTCCTTAAATATACTGTTTCCCTTTTCTACATAGAATTCATCATATCAAAGTTGTACCTATCTCCATTATCAAAATCTCTGTTCCTCTTTTAATTTTACTTTTCAAGCATTAAAATAGTTAAAATACAAATAATAGTATACATTTCCCTAATTAATTCTACATTATTTTTGTATCATTCCTATTCTAATATTTAATAGGTTTAACAATACAAATTTAACAATACAAATTTAATATCATTTTTCATGTCCTTGTCATTCTTTATCTTTAAACACGTTTTACAATTATATGTATTGAATTTACTATCTCCTACCTTCTTCTCTAAAATATTTCTCTAATTTCATATTGGATAAGTGCTAAAATTAAAAAAAAAAACAATAAAAGCATTATGTGTTTAACTACATTATTCCCCTAATAATCTTTTGTCTGCACCTCTGTACATTTGTATCTTTAAAAAGTTCCTCTAACCATCATCCCTCCTCTTCCTTAATGATCTTATCTTTCCCTTAACTCGCCTACCCTTTGCATGTTTCTTCATTATATTTTTAGTTCTAATGTCACCTGGTTTATCTATTTTCCTCTCACCCCCTCCTTTTACTGTAATTTAGTTCAAAAAATATTTGTCTTTTTTCTTGTCTCTTTCCCTTGTGAGACCACCTGAGCCACTATTCCCTCCTTCACTCTTTTTCTAAAACTATTTCTTTGTTTGTTTCTTTGTTTAAGTTCTCTCTTTCCCCCTTTTAATATCATGTCTCTTATATTTTTTTGTATCTTTCTGTGGATTCCCCTTTTTACACCAATATTTTTATTCATTTCTTCCTCTTCTTGAATGTCTCTTCTTGGAATATAGTTTCTATTTTTTTTGTCCATAGTCTCCAGCCTGTACATTAAGTCTTTACATTCTATTTTCCTCATTTTCCATGTGTCCCACATTGACAGCATCAGCTCCTCCCAGCTGTCCATTTCTTCTTGTTGAAATATTTGTAAACTCTTCAAATCTCCTGTTCAGAGGCACAAATTCTCACAATTTTTAGTTATCTTTCTTAATTCTTCTCTCCAGTCAGAAAACAGAAAGTTGTCTGTCTCTGTCTTTTTTTTCTTCTCCAGCTCCTTAGTCCCTTTACATAGATAACTTTGTTGTCATTATAGTCCAGTAAAGTTTAAATCTTTATTTGCACTTTGCTTGGGTGCAGTATTCTCCTCCCATCAGCAGATGGCAGTGTGATATCAAATTTCCAGTAGGGATCAGTTCTTGAACAAACCTATATTTGTTTGTATTAGCATTTCCAGTTTATAAGTCCTTTTAAATCCATCATTCCAGCATTGTTAAGAATGCCTATTCATAGTCAAAAAGCCTTTCAAAATTTTATGCTTTTTAAAAGTCTTTTGATACTCTTTCCCTTTAAATCTCCTTTCTATTTCAGCTTTTGCTTTCAGCTTTTTTCCCTGTTTTTTTTTCTGCCACTAAATCAATAGGTAAAGTAAATTCAGGCAGCTTTCTTTTAAAATAGTCTTTTGGGGTTTAAATTCAACAACAACAAAAAAAGGAATCTTCTCACCCAGTTCCACAGCTGCACACCAGCTTCTCTCTAACTCCAGTCTTAGGTGGTAGGTGGCTCAGTTGTAGTCTCGGTCTTTGTGGAGGCCATTTCTGACCACCTCTTCATCCTGCTGTGGCTGAGGGGACTTTCAGGCAAGGGATCTTCCGGGGGAGTTGTAATATCTCCCTGACCACTCTGGGTGCACCCTTTGCTTTGCTGCTCCTACAGAGTGGCTTTAGGCTCCATACGGAGCCCACAAGCAGAGGAGGACCAGTGCAAAAATGGAGCAGTCTGTTTTCACATCTGGAGTAGAGCAGGACTGGAAACTGGAACCCCCAATAAATAATTTATTGTATAAATGATAGGGATATTTTATATTGTAGTCTAAGATTATTATTCTTTTTTTAACTTCAATTGAATTTTGCAAAATAGTTAGATTTCTGCTTCTTCTGGAGCTATTGCAAGCATAGAATAAATTTCAGCTTAATTTTTTAATTTAAGCTCCATAATGTTGGAAATGCATAATTGCAGTTGATATGCCAAATACATCCTCCTTTATGTGCAGAAAAACCAAGCAGCATGATCCAAGATGTGGTAATTTCCAGATTAGATTACTGTACTGTCTTTCATGTGGTGTTGCCCTTGAAAGCTTTGGGAATTTATTCATAATGTCTTGGAAGATTGTTTGTTAGAACATGTTTTCTCTAAACATATTATGCTTTTTTCCTTACCCTATCAGGATGCAATTCAGAATTTTAAGTCAGAAAGCCGTAAATAGTTTGAGAATTTAGCATATTTTTTAGTACAAAGAAAGATATATACTCATTTTAGTTTCAACATCTGTTGACAGAGAATGTTATATTTTACTGTTTCTAATGTCTCTATTTAGAGACACTTGATTGCATATATTAGCGGACCAGGTGAATCTCGCTATGAATAATTTATAGAGCAAGAAGAAGATACAAATTTATTTATTCATTGCATTTATATTCTGTCTTTTCTTTAAAGAGCTCAGGGTAGTATATATGACACTCATTTTGCCCCCACAATATAAATAAATGTTGTAACAAGCTGCCTGCTCAAATTGTGAAATTAATTTTAGAAAGACACCTAGTTAAAGTAAAATTAAAGAAAAAAAGAATAGAGCACAGACTGAATCTGAGAACAATGAGGGAATCAAAACAGAGATTGGTTTTTCCCTAAGGTAACCAACAGTTTGTGCAACATATGTTGTATCTTCAATTATTTTTAGTTCTATTATTTAAAAAAACAGATCTAATATAAAATTTCAGTATTGCACATTATCATAAATATTACATTTTATGGAGCAGATGAAACATTTTGAGTTCAGTACAGACACTAACATTTAGGAAATACATGTCTGATTACACTAGAGAGGAAAGTGTGGGTATAGTCCAATTATCTCTTACCAAGAAAATTGACCCAAGCTCTATTTCCTGGACTTCTCTGTAGATTAGAATATAGTTACCTTTCAATTCCTGAACTTCTTTAGATTTTGTCATGCAGTTTCAATTTAAGTATGACATACAATATATATTAGGGAAACTTTGTATGAAAATAATATGGTTTTCTTGCATTTTTGAACTCATGGAATAACACGGACCTGAAACAGAATTGAGGAAAGCTTGAAGTAGAAGCAAAATAGAATTGGATGCAATGTAGAGTTCTCTATTCCCACAAGAGCCCAGTCCATATTCAAGTATCAGCAGCAAATATTGGTTTGGCAGAGAAAACTACCCTCTAAGTGTCTTTTTTAAAAACAAAACAAAACAAAACAGAAAGCTTAGAAACTCACAGTCTGATTGGAACTGGTGCCAGGATAACATTTTCTCCCAAAGGCCTTTTCTGCCTCCCCTTTCCAACAATGCTGTTGAACTGAGTTAAATGGGTAGTTGGTTTTTAGGACAAAAGATGTGTGTTTAGTGTAACATGTAGGCTGGTCTAAATCAATACTTCTGCAGCCGAATGAAATTGTGGAATGTACTAGAGATTTTGTAGAGCCAGAAATTGATCTCACTTCCCATTTGGCATGTTAACCAAAAGTCTATCTTGCTTTGATTTATTTTTTTAGCCTCCTGTGGATTTCATGAGAAACTTCGCTTTTGTAATTGTCCATTGATCTGTTATTTTAAACAGAAGGCAAAGTTTTCTGTTGTTTGTAATTATTTCATTTGGTTGTTGACAACTAATAGCAAAATAACAAAAAACACGGGGGCTTCATTTGTACCTTGTTGATTTTGTTGTATTAGTAATCAAATAAAATTGATTATAGGTTAGACTTAGAGTTTTAAACTTTTCATTATTATAACTGCTGTGGTGGTGGAAACAACAACAAGGCAAATTTGAACTGACCCTTAATAACACCCAAGCTTGTTGTATTTGGGGATATCCTATTGAAAGGAACTTTAAATGTACTTTAAAACTGTTGCTGAAAGGGGCTGATCAGAGTAATATTCTTTAGATAAGAGGTTTAGAGAAAACTATTTCAGCCAGATTTTTTTCTGAGTTGTTTGCAAAACATGACTAGCCAATAAGCCAAAAGAATTCTCTTTTTGTGAAAATCAAATGTTCCCAGTGTTCATGTGTATCAAAGTATAAGCATTATGAACATTAAGACACAGTGTAATCCTGTTGTATATCAGGCAAAAGTAGAATCATTGATATGATCTCATTGAACTATTTGCTACAAACTAGAAAATGAGGCCAGGTATGCAAATAGAGCAAGAATTCACAAGGTAAAGCAACTTATGCTGAAAGATTATGATAACCACAGCAAAGCACAGAAGTACATTTAACCAGCACCTAAGCATATTTAATAATTGCTGAGAGTCTAAATCTGCCCAGTAACAAATCTCTGGATAAAACTGAGTGAAGCAAATAAAGGAATTAAGTTGCTTCTTTGTGCCAGACTTCTCCCAATGCTCCTAGCCAGTGTCTTGGCAAAGCCTGTTTTAATGAGGAAAGTGTGAGTGTTTACAGATCTAACTTTGTTTGATTAAATCAATAAAACTTTATCATTGGTCTGATTATAGTCAGGTATTGCATATCTTTATTTAAAGAAGATTCAGTTTATCTTGGGGATCTCTGCACCCATTGATAGTGTGAATGCATGTCTTCTTTGTAAGTTTCTATCTGTACACCAGGATTGCATCCTTTCTTTTCCAACCACACTCTCATCAAGGGTTAGGCCCCTTGAAACTGGAAAGCAAAGGCTGGGGTACTTGTTTTATACAGAGAAGTAAATGAAATATATTTGACTATAAGTGAAATAGATTCTATAAGGATTCCAGATTCTATAAGGATTCTGTTTTCATTAGCAGCACATAATCTGATTGATACCTTTGCACCAGTGGTGGAATGCAACCGGTTTTGCTACTGGTTCAGTGCGCATGCACTTTGCTGGACTTCCAAAGGCCCTTCTAGCCATGTAATTCTATGGTTGTTGTTTTTTCCTTTAGAAGATGCCATCTGAACCAGAACCACTAAGAACAAAACTAAATTTACTTAAATTTCCTCTATTAAACATGATGCATTAACATCACATGGTGTTAGCTTGGAAAATAATGTAAGATATTATGCATTCTCTGGAATGTTATATTCTCAGATTTTCATGATTGGAGCATTGGTTCCTTTGACTAAAGCTTACAATTTTTTTTCCATTTCATTATTTTTTCTCTTGCATATTTTGAGATTTGTCAGATCCTTACCTTGATTCTGGCATTCTTCTAGGGAAAGGGGGACCTGGGATGAAATGAATGTAGTATTTCCTGTCCTGTAACCTTTTCACTTCATCCTGGCACCTAGGTGCTATGACATTATTTTAGCTTTTGGGGAATATAAAATGGGGAGGGCCATGTGGGATGTATCATGTGGGAAGACTTACTTATCTGGTTCTCAGGATGACCATTACAATTACATCTTCACACCTGCTGATTGGCTGAATCCACACTGGACTGGAGGGAGGGGTTTCTAACTTCTTTATCCTAACTGTATTGCCTGAGGGGAGCTCAGCATCTGCTTTTCTTTTGTCTTGCTATTTACTCCTGTTCAATAAAAGGTTCCTTTTCGAAATGCCAAAGTTTCAAGAGTTTTTACTTTCTTGAACACAGAGGAGAGGCCAGACCTTACAAGACTAGTCTGAAGCTGCCATAACTTCCATAATTAGTAAGACAAGTATGTCTCTATGTTGTGTGCATTGTGTGTGTGAGGGAGGGGGGAGAGGGGAAGAGAGAGATAGCAGGCATATTTGTTACATCAGGAAGAATAATCCATCTTTTGCTGTTTATTATTTCTAGAGACAGGTTTTAGTATAAAGTCTAGCATTCTGATAAACATAATTCAGTGAATAAATTCCACTTCGATCTCCTAACTAACTTTGATATTCATATACATTAAGTGGATGATTTCAACACTCCTCCCAATAATTTCGTGCAATTTTTAGGATCCATTATGCTCCAGGATTAGTGTGCACAGAGCTTATTAATACTGAGGCATGCCTGGCATTTCCACTTTCTTAAGAATACTGATTCTCATTTGTAGCAATGGTTTGCATAGTAAGAATTGTTTTGTCATTCCTCTGAGTTAATCTTTCTGTTGATTTTTTCCAAGTTTGTAAGGAGTCCCTCTTGGATTCATTTATGGCAATTAAGCAATACCTGAAAAAGAACAGATGGGGATGTTTTTATTTTACAGTGGTTGAAGTTGACCTGCAATCCAGAAAACTTCTTATTTCAAAATCCCCTCAGCCAAGAATTTGTGGGATGGTCTCTAGCATTCATTTTTCTTTCATGTGGTCCTAGGCACACCTTTCACAGATTGAGGCTAAAAAGAGTACACTATACCAAGTCCAGAGAGCCAAGGAGCTCAGAGAATCAGTGGCCCTGATTCAGGCACAGCAGCTTTATTTTCAAGAAACAAAAAGATTAGATGGAAAGGGGGCTTCATTATGAGATCATCTGGAAACAGATTCAAAAGCAGCACTTCATTCAAACAGAATAAATCTAGGGAGTTAATTCTAAAGCCTATTATCTGAGTGAGAAAGATTTAAGCTTCTCTGTGTGACATGTTCTCTCTACAACTAAAAGTTCCATAGTCCCTTTTTGTGCATGGAGAGAGAAGGACAAAGACCCACATTACGAAGGACATTGATCTCAAAGATAGTGGGAAACATCATGCACAAAGCTTTTCTTCCCTCTCACTCTCAATGTTTGATTATAAATAAAAACAATCAGGCAGTGAGAAATATAAAGGGAACAAAACCAAAGGTACTAAAGAAAGCTAAAGGACACCAGGAAATCAATGTTCCAGTTTCTCACATCAGATAAGACTTTTCTTTGAATTGGCTGAGGTAATAGTAGATAGAATAAAATAAGATGGAAATGTATTTCATAGAGAAATGACATTTCTGACAATTGCGATTATGAAAAATACTTCTAGATATGTGATCCTTTCCCCAAAACTCAAATAATTAAATCATTGTTACTACCACCAATCTGTTCAAAGGAAGGTTTGCTTATTTATTAAATTTCTCTGCTGCCCACCTCATTGATACTTACAAAAGTCTTGCCAAAAAGTCATAAGTGTGAAAAACGGTCATAAGTCACTTTTTTCAGTGCCATTGTAACTTTGAATGGTCACTAAATGAACTGTTGTAAGTCAAGAATTACCTGTACAAAAATACAAAAAGCTTCTTTGCTTGCAAAAACCTGCCCTAAATACCAATCGTTAGATTAGAAATGGGGGAATACATACGAAGATCAATGACAGTCACAGCCGTCATGGACAGCTAAACCATTCTGTCTGAATACCTTCCTTTTCCTCAGCAATACCTGCAACCCAGGGTGACAGATCAGGCAAGGATGCCAGAGCACCCTGAGGAATTAAAATAGTTAAAATACAAGGATAACTATCAGCAGCCAACTCTTGTTCATAAAGTGAAACCCTTTAGCAGAAAGGCCATTTAAGCTCTCCAGAATGTGGGTGGGCATATTTGGGCTACAAAATGTCGAGCTAAAGAGATAAATTAACATCTTTTTTTGTAATTTTTTTAAAAATATACATCAAAATCATACATGAACAGCGAGGCATCTGGGTGTCATTTATTTACATACAAATAAAAATAGTAATATTAGAAATATTTAATACGTTAATCATGCTTATGTAATTATAATGTTATTATCCATATTTGTATTAGAAAAGAAATCCTTCATTATTTAGTTGTTCAATGTTTTAATACACCATTCTAGTGACAATAACAATATTATTTAGACATACATAGTGACACCATCTTTCAACATCTAGTCTTTACATCTGGCTAGTGCTTTTAGCACTAATAATAATAATATTCCCCCTTTACCTTACTTCTCCTTCTATTCTAGCTCTTACCTTATATTGAAAAACATTTCCTTTCTAACTGTCATCTCTTGCCCACTTTAGTATTTGAATTCTTATTCATTTTTTGACTTGCCTCTCATACTCTTCCCATTGGTCTTTATCGCTATCTGCATCTTTCCTATTTAACCCAAATCTTTCCTCCATCTCGACTATCTTTTGCTGCCAAGCCTCCAGAGGGTCTGCCCTAGCCCCTATCTTATTTTCAAAAAATATATTGTCTGTTTTCCCAATTCCATTTTTTGATCTCTTAATATGTATTTTCCCTGATTTGTTTCATGGGTCTTTATTTTCTTCTTCTTTTCTTCTTGTTTTATTTGTGATTGATCTGTTCTATCTTTTCCTCTGGACTTCTGTTATCTTCTCTATTTCCTGTGTTTTATGATCTGTATTCATTGTCCCTTGCTCAACATTTTCTGCTTTCCCAACTATGTCATGAATTAAGCCCCTCATCTCCCTGTGATTTCTTGTCATTAAATTGTAAGTACTTTGGAATATCAACACCATTTCTTTTGGGAATTCAGTCATTTCCCCCTGGAGCAACATCTTATCTTATTTTGATAGGTCCAAATATTGCTCAATTGTCTCTCAGGGTCCATTACCACCCCAAAGTCTCAAATATCTGTGACCTCAGAATGCCAACTTAGAGGGTGTTTACTTGATCCTATCTTTGCTCCTCAGGGAATGCAATAATTATGTTTCTTTATATTCCACAATTAGTCAGTTAGTTTCGTTTAAGTAATCCAGGAAAATTTCCAAGTGTCTCCTTAGGTCCACTCTGTAATTTCAGTCATAAATCCTAGTATTTAAATATCTCTTTGTTTAGATGTCTTCCAAACTCTCACAATTAAACTTCCAATAAACATGAAGTAGCCAAGTATAGAACAGTAGATAGCACAGCAGTCCTCCAGGTGTTGTTTATGGTAAAAAAGGCCTGACAATGTCTCTACCACCTCAGACTCCTGAGAGACTTCAGACTTCCCCCCATGATGCTTAGGAACTTCTATTCCTGCACTGTAGAGAGCATCCTGATGGGCAACATCACAACCTGGTTTGGGAATAGCACCATGCACAACAGACGAGCACTACAGAGGGTGGTATGCTCAGCTGAGTGCATCATCCACACCAAGCTCCCTGAGCTGCCCTCCATCTACAACAAACATTGCTGGACTAAAACTAAGAAGATAGTGAAGGACCTCAGCCACCCCAACAATAGACTGTTTGCCACGATGCAGTCAGGAAAGTTTTTTCGCTCTCTGAAGGCCAACACAGAGAGGCTGAGAAGAAGCTTCTTTCCACAGGCAATATGGACTCTAAACCAGAAACCACAAGAACACTCAAGACTATAACAAGAACCACAATTGTATCTCATTCCTACATTCCAAACTATTCCTAACTGATTTCCAATCCTATCTTCCCATTTTGTCTAGACTTACTCCCCTGCCCTGCTCAATTGTTTCTCAGGGTCCATTACCACCCCAAAGTCTCAAATATATGTGACCTCAGAATGCCAACTTAGAGGCCATTTACTTGATCCTATCTTTGCTCCTCAGGGAATGCACAGGTGGTCGCATAAGCATTTCCCTGCATATCGTACCATGTACGACTGTGTATGTGACCAATAAAATTTGAATTTGAATTTGAATTTATTTCCACTTTTCTCTTTATCCATACTTTCCCCAGGGTTAGGAGCATAGTATATGTTCCATTCACCAGCAGATGGTGCCTTCTGCTTAAGTTTTTAGCATTGCATAAAATCTGACAATTATTACCAATAATTCATAGTCAAACATAATTCTAGCATTTTAAAATGCCTTTCCAGGACATTGCCAATAGAGTTTAAAAATCTAATATTTCTGTATTTTAAAGATTTTGCACTCTGCCTTTAATTCCTTTTCTTTTTGGGTGTGTAATTTTTCTCTCTATAATTATTTACTGCTTTGACACACATTTCAAAGAGTCTTTAGGAGAGGTGCTAACTTTCTGTAATTGGTGCCATGTTACTATGCCATATTATCATGAAAGGAAACTAAAACAAATTGCAAGGAGGATCCACTTATCAGTGAGCAATCATGTGCCTTGGCTACTCCGAAGCAAAGCAAGACACTCCTGTCCCAAAGGTGCTTTTTCAAGAGGTATCTGGACTTTCTGGAAATCAAGAAAGTCCAGTTGCCTCTTGAAAAAAGCACCTTTGGGGTAATCATGACCTGGATGACTGAAGAATCCCCAACGACAAGAGACTCCTGTGCTTGTTGAACTGACAAATCACAGTTTCCCACCCAGGAGAAGCAATCATTAGATCCATTTATACCACTTAAAGATACCAGCTGATCTCACTCACAAGATATCCTAAGGTAACCATCCAGATTTAAGGAAAGATCACATGCCCCCAGAAAGCCAGTAAAAAAAAATCAGACAGAATGCCAAGCTTGCATCCTGCCTCTCAGCCATTTCTTCTATGGCTATTCCAACTCTCTGTAAATAGCTGTTCCAGCCATCTTGGATGTATACTCCAAAAGAACAGTGCCAGGAATCACTAAAGCAGTGTAAAAAGTGTAAAACAATCCTTTAACAACATTTAAGAAAGTCAAGCCCTGGAATAAAAGTACCACAAAAAACTCCAGGGAAAATAACTCTAGAGAAGCTCAAGCATATTACTACAGGAACCGTTAAGGCTGTTACAAAGTAACAAGCTTAACCCAGAAGTTAAGGAGAACTGGTGCAAACCGGTTGAAGCCCACCACTACTTGCGACCCGAAGTCTCCTACTCTGGAGCTTCTATGACTGACAGTTCTTTTTTGATAACTGATGGTGAGGGGAGATATTTCCTACAGTATCTTTCTTTTTCTTTTCATTTCTATACTTTTACTGTATTGTAAAAAAACAATGAAAATATGATGGATCTATGCTTTATTGATATAGACTAAAGTAACAGGATCTTGAAAGCATAATCGTATTTCCCCTTCTGCTCATTGCCAAGACAGAGTAGGGGTTAAGAAGTCTAGAAGTCAGCTAACCTAGTTTCTTGGCCCAATCTTTCATTGGATACAGTACTTTAGTGCTGCTGGGTGGAAGAACCCTGTTGCAAAGATAATTAAGGAAGAACCTATTGAATATGACTGTGGTTCTTACATTCTATAATAGGGTCCTGCGAGATCTGAAGGCTTCTCCAGGACTAAACATTTCTCTTCTAATGTCTGGGGATTAACCATTTTCAAACAAAGGTTGAAATATAGAGTAGTTGCTTCTCTCCAAAGCAGCTCATTCCTTTCCCTCACTAGCTAGTTAAGAAATGATCCATTCAAATCAGAAATGCTCCATTCCAAAAGCTTTGACATCTGCAGTGGATGTCACATATGACGACTCTGAAGACTGGTGACTGTTTTGGGGTAGAGTAAGGGCTCATCCACACATTGGCCATAACAGCTTGACAATACATTGCCTAATCATTCTTAGTACTTGGCCTTTGTTGCCTCATCAATGCACAACTTTGAATTTAGCTGATTCAGTATTAAAGTGATGGTACTGTTCCTCTATGGCACGGGTGTCAAACTTGATCATGTCACATGATATATTATGACGTATCATGACGTTTTTGCTTTTGCAGAGCTAGGGTGGACGTGATCTGCATATAACGCATCCAGCCCGGGGGCCACCAGTTGACAGGTCTGCATATGGCTATTTTTGTTTCTGCTTATTTATTGGCTTCTGTAGGCATTTTCTTACACAATCTCAGCTCTTATGCAGACTTTTTATTAACATACATTCACCACCCATGTCAAATAGTGGTAGATCAGTCTAAACAGCACCCCCTCTTTCAAAGAGAGAAATGGAGAAGCCGCAGGGGGAAGACTGTTTTGTAGCTCAACAGCAGGCAATCTAATAAGGGTATTTTGTTTTCAATATTGTTGTTAAACTGTCAACATGGCTGTAATAGCTTTTGGAGAAGGAAGAGTGTTAAGTCTCTGATTATTAAGCTCCCAATGCCCAGCTTCACTTGCCCAACATTAACAAAATGATCAATAATGCTTTTTTCATCTAGTGGGGGTGGGGGTGGGGGGAGGAAACCGTGGGGAAGGAAGATGGCAATCACCAATAGTTGCTCTTAGTCTGTTCAAATAAAAATCATCTGGGAGAACTTGAGTCCAAACTAGCTGATCCATGCGTATGTGCATGTGTGCCAAACCCACCCACCCTTCTTCTGAATCAACAGTTATAGCCGTAAAACTGAAGACTCATGCCCAGGGGAAGTTTTTTCATCTGGAAAGGACTGCTTTATTGCCCAATCTAGTTAAAGCTACTCAAGTCCCCCTTCCTGAGAGAAGAGATGTATTCTATCCACTAAAGCAATGTCCTGTGTTCTCAGGGTTCATCATACAAATGTAAGTTTCTTCTGAACTATATTAAATTTGTCCTTTATTCTTTGTTTAACATGAAGAACCTTTGAGAGAGTGATTTTTCAAGTCAACAAGCAGAATTCAGCTAATGTGTAGAAACAAGCCTACAGTTTTCACTCTCTGCTTCCCTCTGGGGTCTGCCTGCAAAGAAGAATGGAAGCTAGCCAGTTTCCTTTCATCTTTCTTTTGAAAGATCTTTCCCAATAGATTTATGACTTGCTTTTTTGTATAGGAATTCAAGATGGATTGCTCCCTACCCTATTTTTCCTTTTAACAATCCTGTTAATTAGGTTGGGATAAGAGAGGGTACTGGTGCCAAGTAATAGAGTGAGTTTGGTGGTTGGAGGATGTACTAGACATGTGATGGCAAACCTATGGCACACATGCCCAAGTTGGCACACAGAGCCATCTCTGTCAGCATGCCAGCAGTCACCCCAACTCACGGACTGCACATGTGTGCATGTATGACTCCTGCCCAACTGCACATGTGTGTGACTCTTATGAAAAAGTTCATGCATGCACAAGATCTGTGAGTTGTGTGTGACTGCTCATGCACTAAAATGCCACGTGTAAGTCATGTATGACTGTGCATGCACTAAAATGCATGAAAAATGCCACGTGTGAGCAGCGTGTGACTGCACATGCACTAAAAAGGCACATGCTAGTAGCATATGACTGTGCATGCACTAAAAACACCACATGTAAGTAGCATGTGACTGTGCAAGTTGCACATGCATGCACATTCACTAAAAATGCCGCACGAAAGTCGTGCATGCATATGCAGTTATGCGAGACTCCCATGTGATTGAGCATGCAGGTACAACTGCACATGCGCAAAAGACGCCGCACACTCATATTCAGCACTCAAAAAAGTTTGTCACCCCTGGACTAGACCCTGTTTCTCTCCATTACTAGTCCAATAATTAAACCTGCATATCACTCTAGGACTCCCAACTTATAACCTAATTGCTCTATTATTGTGATATTAATGTTTAACTTCCTCCTAGCGGTAATCATGGTTCTGCAGAAACGACAGTAGGCCTGTTACAAAATGCAACTGATGAAGTTAATCAAAGGGTTCAGTTCAAACTTAGCTGGTGGCCTCTGGAGTTTCCAAATGGACGCCGTCTCATTCCCATTCTCCCATGCTTGTTTTTCTCTCTCTCTCTCTTTCTCTTTCTTTGCCTCTTTCATTCTCTTTTTTCTCTCCATCCCTCATTCCCTTTCTCCTGCTCTCTCTCTCTTTTCAATTCCTCATAAATATATGTCTCCTAGGTTCTTAGTCCATTTTCAGTTTCCATTCTCTTTCTGTGAGGATTATTCTGGATGCAAAAACCTCTTACCAGATTTTTTTCCCCCCGGACCAAGGCTTATCCCTCAAATGCACTTTATGTTTGGGAGGCCATTTGGCAACTGTGTTGAGTTTCCCCAAACTCTTCTACTCAGGTAGGAAAACAAATACAGGTAGCCCTCGACTTACAATCATTTGTTTAGCGACTGGTTGAAGTTACAATTACACTGAAAAAAAGTGATTTATTACCATTTTTCACACTTACGACCATCGCAGCACCCCCTTGGTCACTTGATGCACATTCAGAAGCTTGACAATTGGTTCATAGTTAGGATGGTTGCTGTGTCCCCAAAAATTTTGCAATTTTCTGACAAGCAACGTCAGTGGAAAAAACAGATTCCCTTAGTTAGTGTTACTAATTTACCAGCTGGAGTGATTCACTTAAGAAACGTGGCAAGAAAAATTGTAAATTGGGGACAAAACTTACTTAACAAACTTTTCACTTAGAAACATAAATTCTGAATCGATTATAGTAGAAAGGGAAATGCTCATAGATTCTGAGATTCTCTTGCCAGTTCTGGCAGGTTTGGCAAAAGTGCAGCAAGGAAAAAGGCCTCTGCAGCCGAAAGGAAATTGGCCTGCAGTAACAGAATATCAGTTGGAAAAACCCTTGTAGGTCTTCTAGTCCAATCCCAGCCCAGGCAGGAGACCCTATATCATTTCAGACAAATGGCTGTCCAATCTTAAAAGCTTCCAGTGATGGAGTACCCACAACTTCTGAAGGCAAGCTGTTCCACTGGTTATTTGTTGTCACTGTCAGGAAATTTCTCCTTAATTCCAGGTTGCTTCTCTCCTTGATTAATTTCCAACCATTGTTTCTTGTGTTGCTTTCTGATACTTCAGAAAATAGCTCGACCCCCTCTTATTTGTGGAAGCCCATCACATATTGGAACACTGCTACCATGTCATCCCAACCCTTATGCAAACATTCTTCATATGTTTTAGCCTCCAGCCCCCTAATCATCTTTGTTGCTCTTCCCAGCACTCTTTCCAGAGTCTCAACATTTTTTAAATATGTCATGGGGATCAAAACTGGATGCGTAAAAAGCACTGTACTTGAGAATAGGCATTTTTAAAGATGCTGGAATGATGGATTTAAAAGATTTTGTAAACCTGGAAATGCTGAAATATTGAAATAGCTGAGAATTGATTTTTCTAAGAGGGATCCCTGCT
>JAEANM010007239.1:0-17900 GCA_017656035.1 Myanophis thanlyinensis
CTGCGTAAGCATTTCACTGCATATTGTACCATGTATGATTGTGCATGTGACAAATAAAATTTGAATTTGAATTTAATCATAACTCTTGAGGTCAGATCATAACTTTGAATCTTACCATCACTTTGGTGATTCAACAATTGGCCATTAAGCAAAGACTGGCAGTAGCACCTATTAGAATTTGCCCCCCTCTCCTGCCTTTTCCTTTCCCTATAGCAGCTTGAGTTTTTTCCCCCTTACCTTAATCAGCACAGATCAGCTGTTTGGCACGCCTCCGGAGTCTTCCCAGTCATCCCGGCTGCCCCTGGTAAGTGTAAATTAGGTTGTAAGAGCTGCGCAGCAGCGCAGTTGGTGTGCACTGAACCAGTAGCAAAACTGCTGTCAAACCTAAAAGGAATATTTTATGCTGAGAATTTATTGTGCTTTTGGAAATGTTACTGTAGCCCTTTTAGTTTTGACACATATTTTTCCAAGGCCGAAGACTTGGGGAGTCGCAGTCTGAGAGAACCAACTCAGAGACTGTTATCTTGTTTTACATTCTTCTGAAGTTTCCCATGAGAATTTTAGCTGGTAGTTTTGCTGGCTTGAACTTTGTGGTAGGGGCTGGCTGTGGAGGGAAGCTTTGATGTCTCTTTGAATGGACTGGTGGGAAGCTGACATGTGGAAATGAATGGGAACTTTAACTTTACTTGGGTGGAGAAAGCCTGGGAATTTCAGATTCAGGATTTCTCCAGACCGTACCAGTACAATGTCTTCAATAAAATCTTATTCTAAGGATTTTGGTTCTTTGGAGTTCTGATTGAGTTGCTGATATTGTGTGGAACCCTGACAACTGCTTGATTCCACCCCTAGGAAGTGCAGGCCAGCTGGTGAGAGCTGTGGGTAGATATGAGGCTACTTTCTGTGGACATGTACTATGGAATACAGGTGGGGGTGGTTTTGGACAGGTGCATATAATAAGAGCAGGGTGTCAAACTGGATTTGTTTGAGGGCCAGATCAGCATTGTAGTTCTCCACAGATGGGCAAAGGGGGGAGTGGGAGAGTGGAGATGGGACAGATGCCTCCTGCAGCACTTTACCGGCCAAATTGGTGCATGCAGGGGCCCCATGTGGCCTATTTTTGGCCAGTTTTTTGGCTGGTTTTTCAGCTGGTTTTAGTCCCATTTTAGGCCTGTTTTCAGCCAGTTTTTGCTTGCAGAAGCACCACAGGCCAGTCCTTTGATATTCCCAGGCTGGCCATGTGGGCCGAATTTAAACACCCTGTGAGCCACATCTGGCCCACGGGCCTTGAGTTTGACAACCCTGCAATAAAGGGTAGGTGGGGGTGCTATGGGGAAGGCATGTACTAGAGTACCAGTGAACAAGAGGTATTGCAGAGTACAAGACCCTGAGGGTCCCATACTCTATACTACAGGGGTGTCAAACTCAATGCCCAGGGGTCACATTCAGCCCACAGGGTGTTTAGATCTGGCCCACAAGGCCATCCTGAAACAACAAAGGCCAGCCCATGGTGCCTCTGCCAGTGGGCTCCCGAGCTGAGTTTTCACTGGCAGAACACTTGGGTTACCACAGGTGCCAACATGAGTAACGTTGAGCTGGCCATGTCTATCCAAGCCACACCCACCCCGACCCCTGAGGTCAAACACAACCCTAATGTGGCCTTCAATGAAATAGTTTGACATCCTGCTGTAATAGGATACCTCAAGAGAACAAATGATAGCAACTGAATGGAGCAACTTACAACCTTCCCTGCTCTCTTCCTGTTGATATTGCTCGTGGGAAATCAACAAGGGATGTTGCTGACTTTGAAAAATCGTTGAATGAGTATATGTAGTTTGAGGATTACCAGTAATAATTTGGGTGAAACCTGAGAGGGAATGCTGGGACTGTTCTAGTGACATATATGGAATCAGAGTGATATGTCCAACAGCAGAGCTGAAACAATTATAAATGTTAGTATCCAAGACATAGATGAAAAGGACAGTATGAATGCTGGGAGAAAACTGAAAAACTGTAACGTCGAGAATGTAGATGGTATAATTGGTGAAATATTAAATTTTGATTGTGGTTTGTAGAGTGCCAGGTTGGGGAAGACTTCACAGTCCATAAAGACTGGAAAAATTTTGTGGTTGTATATATAGAGGAAAAATAAGAGTGAACACACAAACAGGGGGATTAATTTATTAAATTTGCCTGAAAAAGTGTTTGATGGAAAAATTATAATGAATAAAACTTAGGGCATGCCTTACTGCTTTCTGGAGGCATGAAAAGTGAACTTTTTGCTCTCCCTGAGAAATTAATATGAGAAAATTTACTGCATGTCAATTGATTGAGAAATAGCATATGATAAAAGCAGAAATGAATTCTATGCTTTGTGTAGATTTGCAGCTAAAGGCTAGTTGTTGAATCTGATGATTGATATACAATGAAAGATACATCTGAAGATTATTGGAATGCCTAGGAAATGGAATGATGTATGTCTTCATGCTTTTTTAGATACTTACGAACACATGTGTAAGAAACATGTGGATCTTAGAGAGCTGTGTTGATGAAAGGCATAAATGTGGATGTATCTTAATATGTAATCGAAGTTATTCCATCAGTGAAGAACCTGTATGATTTGCAGTGGATTGTATCATAAAATGAGGACATTGAAAATAAAACTACTTGTATCAGAACTACCCAAGTTGATAAGAATATAGAGTGAATAATTGTTATGTTATATCTAGATAAGAGAAAAATTGGAACATGCAGATGAATGTATGTATCTTGGAAGGCTGCTTGCTAAACATTTGAATAAACTAAACACTCTTCCAGAAACTATTCTTATTTAATTTATTGTAAACCAGTGTAGTGTAGTGGTTAAGGTGCTGGACCAAGGCCAGAGGAAATTCAATTTAAGGATTAATTGAAATAATTATTCTGGGTAATTGACGCTCCTCTTAAAGAAGGAAGATCAATTACTTCCTAAATTTTCCAATGGTTCATATAATGCTATGCCAAAATTTACTTTTAGAAAGCTGCCTGAATTGGTGCAATTTGGAGAAAAAATAGAATTCTCTGCAGTCTTCTGTGTCTGGAGAGGGAATGTTTTTTACATGCTTAGTGGACAGGTTTGCCAACCCACAGGTGGCAAGGATGTGCTATCTTTAAATAATATTAAATAATGGATGAAAAATATGCAGGGATCATACTCAACAATGTCCTAGAAGGGGCAAAGAGGGACTGCTACTAAATTTATCTTGTTGCAGCTAGCCAAGTCTGATGATAGAGCAAAAAGAGGCCACATAACAAAGTTTAGCTTAAAGAATTTGCATCCTAAACATTGCTATTTCTAGATGGCATCAACACCAACATTAAACTATATTTAGGATCTATGTGTTTTGTTGTGCAGACTCAGGAGAATTATTTAACTTCATTAGAAGCTACATGTTTGCCTTAAAATTTAGTGACTGCCTGAATCCTCCCACAGAATCAAGATGATTCAGACCTCCAATCCTACACAGATTGTTGTAGTTAAATGCATTTTAAGACTAAATTAATTTTGTCAAACCTAATGCTTTCCAGAAAAGAAAAAAAAGGTAAAGCCAGTATTTCAATTTGGCTAAACTTTGTAATATCTGCACACAGAAGATGCTGTGTAGGAGCTGAAAATGTGTAATTGGCTTACTTTATTCTATTAAAGCTGGTGCCTCTGCTTTTATAAAGAAATAATGAGGAAAATGTCTTTCAAATACATCTGACTCCAGATGTGACTTTATGCAATCGTCCCCATTAAGGGAACATAATGTTCTCAAGGAGAAAGTTCAATTGAGGACAGGCAAATGTGTTTTAACAGATTTGTTTCCCTCACTCAATTCCATTAATCTTTATTTTTTAGAATTCAGGCAGAGTAGAATCATCTGGGATGTAGTTACTGTCTTTTTTCCTTCCCCCTTTACTTCTAAGCAAAACTGCTTCTAAATGAAAATATGGCTCTCATTAATACAAAATGAATACTGGAAGGGACCCAAGTTTGAAGAACGTTTTCCCCTCAACTAAGAAGTTTTAGCCGAACTGCCCATCCTCATAGATTTAAGGGATTAAAAATTTGGCCACACGGCTGGTAATTTTGGAAGTTACAAACTGAGCACGTCTAAAGATAGCAATCTATTATTGGTGCTAATCAACACAACTGGTAACTAGCAATGCATCCACACCTACTCCACAGATATATAAACCTCCTTGGAATATTATTTTTGATACTTCTAAAATCCACAAACCAACCGCAGTCACCCATCAGCCTCTATGTTTTAATTCTTACTCATCATGCACTGAATGCCACAAACTGCATCAAGGCAAGGTGTTATTTTAAAGTGACAAGTATACAGCTACACTCTCTTAAGAGTGAGGCACACAATTTCAAAACAACATCTTAACACTGAAATATCAAAAAGATTTCAGAGGTAATTGTATACTGTCAGAGCTCTTAGCAGTTGTGGATGTCAGGAAGATTATACACTTTTGCTGTCTCTCCAGGGCCTTGTCAAATACTCCAGTTAATTATAATTCTGAGAAAATACCTTTTCTTCAAGAGATATAGTAGTAAATGATAAGCCTTCATTCAATTGGCTTTCTTCCCTGTGTTTTCAGCAACTGCATTTGGTTCCCCTTCCATTGTGGTCATCTTCTTCTCAGTCATTACACTTTGGACATAGTAAACCACCACTCAGGTTGGCAATTGGTTTTCTAAAAGGCTGTAAACACTGACGTTTTAATCCTTCTGTGTGTTCCTTTGCCGGTTTTTTATTTATTCCTTCCTCCTCTAGCAAACATTAGAGCCAGTATGATTTTCTTGATTTCTTCTCTGGCTGGGTATTAGTAAGCAAGCAAGCAGATCCTGGGTTGTTGTTTTTTTTCCATACAATTGGTTTTCTCAGTGAAAATGCAAACTGTTTTTGTCCAGACAAAAAGTGAGAATGATGTATCTTTGGGACTGGGACAGACTGAGGCCAATTTTTTAGATGAAACGTTTAAAAGATGGTGTGAAAATTAAAATGTAATTTCTCTAACCTCCAGATGTGCTGAGATTCCAACTTCCAGAATTCCCTATGGAAGTTCAGTTTCTAGCACAGCAAATGCTAATTCAGCAAATAGCAGCTAACCAAACTGTATTCTAATGGCATACATGAAGTCAATAAATGTTATGATCTAATAAAATTTTAAAATTACATTGGCTTACTATGATAATATGGACTGGACTGGATAACTTGATAATTCTATTGCAGAAGTTGGTTGTGATACTACGTAATGGAATTCCAGGCTACAAATTATATGCAAAGGAGAATATAGTATTTTAGAGTAACATGAGATAACTGTTTTGCTTTAAAACTTTACCAGAACAATATAATGACAGTACAGTATAGGTAATATTCAGGAGTGGTCTGCTTTGCTATTAACATTCTCTGAGCTCAATTTACGGGTTGCAAATATTTCATTACCATATTAGGTATTTTCATCAGGGCAGGACATTTGGCGTATGAGAGTCATTGGTTGGGAAGATTTATATAATATAATCTCAAAAACATGCATTTTCTTTCTGTGCATCAACATCCCCAAAATTATACTCAGTTTCAAATATCAAACCTATTTCAAAACACTATCACCCATCATTTACATTTTAAAAACTTTAATATACATTCCAGATTTCCTTAGAATTCCATGTTTTCTTTTTTAATGTTCACATACATTTTTACTGTAGATGAAATAGCATAATTATATTCTTGTTAAAAAAAAAAAGTAGAACATGACAGCTCCAACCTGTCCACTGTCTCTACCAGTTAATTGTTTGATTAACTAAGTTCAACAGTTTACAATGTGTATTTACATGCAACTTCACATATTGTCATTCCTTTAGCATTTCAATTTTCATGTATAATTTTTCACTGAATTACAGGTTATTTGTTTACAGTAAAAAAATGACATGCTATTACAGACTATGTGGCTCCCTTCTGCTGGAATTCATTTACCTTTGATATTTCTATCTTGTTCTTAAAATTAAAAGACAATCTCTCCTGGGGGGGTCTATGACAATTCACCATGGCCAATTTGCCACAGGACAACTCGCTACAGGACAAGTGTTACTTTAATATCGAAGAAATGGTGCAATAGAATAGCGTAAAGAAAAGATGCAAAAGGAGGGACAGAATGAAATGTGAATGGCAAAAACTAAAATATTTGTTATTTATTTTAAATAATTAAACAGTATTGTTATATTGTCCTGCAGTGAGTTGTCCCGCAGTGAGTTGTCCATGGCCAGTTGGCTGTGGAAGTTGTCCAATTCCCCAAACCTGAACCCTTTAACTTAAGAAAACAAAGCTAGCAATCATTTTACTAATTTTCCAGTTGAAGTGCTATGTATCACAGCATTAGGCCTATTCTTTAGGCTGACCTTACCTAAATTTATTCTGAAGGAGGGTCTAAAATTACGAGTTGCATTTCTTCATTAGCAGAAATTGAACTTTTACAAACTTTATAATGATTTAGCTTTCATTTTTTTCAAATGTTTCAAGACCAGATATTTTGGTTCAATGCTGAATAATCTGTTTACTAATGAGCAGAACATAGGATCCTACCACCTACAGTTGTAACTTTTTCTGCTACACATCCTTTCATTTTTCACGGACATTTACATGATACTATAAACACATCAGGTTATATCTACCTTGAAGTGTAATTTAATGACATACATACCAAAGTGTTCAAAACAGATGACTATACCATCCTAGTAGTAACATGTACATTTTCCATATTTTTACGATAGTGAATAAAAAAAAATTATTATTATTTTATTTATTTAATTTATATACCGCCCCCTCTCACAAATAAAAATTATTTGCCATTATGAGAGTAGAAATTATTATCATCAAAGTAGAAGAGTCTGTGGTTGGATCAGATTTCCTATGGTGAGTTGTCTTCATATAATGTATTATTGGGCAAGGGACAAAGTCAAGATGCAAGAATCCAGCAAATATAGTACGCATCATATTTTTTGGTCTGAAGGTAAGAGCTACTATTAGGAAAATCCAAACTATGTGCATAGTACATTAAGTAGCATAACATATAATTCTCTCCATCTGCCATCTATATATTTCTAAGGATGTGTTAAAGAAGCTACTTATGTTTGATCAACATAAAAATAGACCCAATAGAATGTTTCCCTCCAAAAAATCTTCTTTTTTCTTGAACGATAAATAACTACTTCCTCTGAGATATAAAATTCAAAGAATGAGCAGCACAGCTACAATGTACACTTTCAAATGAGTCTAGTAATAAAATGTTGAATTTATGGGTATACTACTGTATCTCTGCCTCTGCTGAAATGATTAGAAATCATAGTAAACTGTACTGCTTTAAAAAACAACAACCCAGAAATCAACAAATAAGACAACTTGACATGAGTTCATCTTTTTCATGAAATTAGAAACAGTTGTAAACAAGTATTTTCTTATAATTACGATATTAAATTGATCGATGACACTTCAGTTAGAGAAGAGAAGTACAGTGCAGATGTTTGAGAATAATTTGCAGGTTGTTGAGCAAGTACTTCTAAAGATTGCCTATATCATCTCCTGGTACTATTCAAATAGCTCATTTGCTAGACTTTTTTGTTTAAAGGGATTGTCTTACAGCCATTACACCCAAATATGTATCGAAAGAAACCTGAACAATTGTCCAAAAAAAAAAGTCTAACTATATTTACAACATACAGTATAAGAAAATATGTACCATTCATAGATTCTGGATGCATAAAATCATTTAAAAGGCCACTTACCACTTACATTTCATGTAAATTTAATTGCACACATGCATACCCATTTACTTTTAACTTTGGAATTTAAGGAACAGAAGAAAGCTAGAATTAGGTTCCTCTACATCACCACTTTAATACATTTTGCATTATCCAATAATAGTTTATTTCTATATTATTCTCTCAAAATATATTTAAACCAAAGAATAGTACTAACTTTTTCAATAAATGTGGTTCTTATATACATCCCAATATGCAGTTATACACAAAGTAAAGATTTCATGACTGTACGTTATCTTTACAGAGCCTTTCATAATATATAATACGCTTTAAGCTATGTAACATTTAAGCCAAAATAAGTACCACAACTGAATAACTGAATATAAAAAGTCTGGCTATAACCCTCTCCTAGACTGTTTCATTGGAATCAATCCCTCTTTGCTAGAAAGAAATTATTATAACCCATTGGAAAATCAGGGTATGCTTAAGCAATCATGGGACCATCCTGAGACTATCAAATAGTATTGAGTATATTTTAACACCTGTTTATTTCAACTCAATCTGTATGTTCTCCATATAACATTTGTGATTAGCATACTTTCTATTTTTAAAAATAATTTCTTTCTGGCAATTTCAGGATGTTATTGTCTTACAGACTGATCAAGTAACTCATAAAATCTTTTCTAACGTTAAAATATTTCACGCAAGTAAGAACCGAATTTCTTTTCTCCTAGGAGATGTGTTCCAATATACATTCAAACAATTTTTTAGAATCTAAAGCTACAGCAGCACTTGTTTCAAGTTAGGGTGCATGTGGTTGCAATAAAAGTATATAAAATAATAGAAATCTCACTCTCTCTTAAAACACAAAGGATCTTATTATACAAATAGCATTTGTGCTGACCCATTACATAGTGGTTCAATTCGCCGGGCTTTTCAGTCGACAAACTCCTCCTTCAATTGCTACCGACTGTCCTGCCACAGCTCCATGTGGAAGCCTTGAAATGTGAGTCTGTAAAGAAATACGTGAGAATTTGAGAGCTTAAGAAGGTGGACAAAAAAAAAAGCATTGATTAACAAGACTCAAAGAATAAGCCTACATTCTTAAATATGCTACAAGTAATTTCCACTATTCCACTCAAAGTGGCTGAGATGGGGCTGCCTTACAATTCTAGATGCACCTTAAGGGCAATTTGGAGGAATAGGGTCACCTTATGAGTTACTTCTACTGGTAAATGAAATGGCAAGACCATCTCTGCCTGTTGTCATAAACACAAACCAGCTTCTGATATCATGGTGATGGACTGCCGAAAAGGAAATACATAGGAGGCACTCCGATAGTGAACAGAAAACAGGGTCATTATGGAAGTGCCTCTTGAGTCTAGGAGATGGGAGAAGCATGAGATAATGAGTCAGCATAACCCCACTTTAATTACATTAGATATAAATTGTGCAGGAGAATTGTTCTGCTACATCTCCCTACTAGCAAAAAAAGACCTGTCCAGAAATCCCAATAGTACTAGTTTTCTGAGTTTGTCAATCCTTAAGGGCTTGACGATTCTTCTGCATTTTGTTCCTTTTAAGAATTTTCCAATGGTTTCAGTCCTGATATCAGAATTAATGTCAAGAAATTGATGCTGGTTGACTATTCTTTAGCAACAAAGTCACTGGCTTACAAAGTCCCGTACAATTCCAATTTGACTCTTCAAGTTTTGAGGTTTGTGCCACCTAATTCCCGAGAAATATTGAATACTTTTTAACATTGCCTAAATTCAGTGGTGGATTAGATGAGGGAAAATAAACTGAAATGGAATCCAAACAGAATGGAGATTCCTTTGGTCAATAGGAAACTAGGTTAAGGGGTTGGAGTTCAGCTTGTTCTGGATAGGTTGGCACTTTCCCCTGCAAAAAGAGGACCACAGCCAAGGATGCAATTTGATCCTCAGCCCTAACTTGATAGATAGCAAAGGAATTATGACAAGGAGCATAATTGCATCTGGCATACACACTATAATCATTCCTGACCTAGTCTGATTGCACAGCAGTTACCCATGACCAAGCTGCTTTCTGTCTTGAGAGCTGCAATGCATTCTCTATGGGCTATTCCTGGAAAGTATCCAGAGCTTGCAATTGGTGAAAAATATAGGAACGAGACTATGAGATTGCAGGGTGACCAAAATAGCTGCACCAAAATATCAGCACTGGTTGTGAGATGCTTTCAAGTGCAATTTAAAATGTTAAAACTTTTACAGCCCTAAATGATTGCCTGATGCATCTCCTACAGAATATAGAGGGAATGGCCACAAGGGACAGGAGGAAGAGCCATTACCTAGGTCTATGCTCAGGTAAAAGCAGCCTGAGTCTTGGGCCAAAATGTCATCTGATTAAACATTTTGGACAAGTATCTTCCTAATTCACAGGAAGATGAAGGAAAGAAGGGGTGGAAGCACATTCAGACTTAGAAGATTTTGTTACTGTAGCTTTACAACATAAATTGTTTTAACCTACATAGCAATGGTTTTCTAATTTCATCTACCTTGAAGGGATGACATAATCTTTCATGTTACAAATCTGTCTACACATTAAAATCTCTAAAGTCTCCTTCTCCTAGAGAGCAGAAGTTGCTCTTGCTATCAGATGTCATGTACTGAAAACTGGTCTCTTTCCATCCCATTGGTTGCATTCTCCCTAGAACCCATTTTCCCTGCTTCTTAAAAATCTGTAAAAAAAATTTCAGCAGGTCTTTAGAGGTTAATGCTTTCATTGTCTGCATTTGCTCGTGTCATTACATTTGCTTATTGTGCTTTTTGTAAATTTGTGTGCAATTATACATTATTTGAAATCAAAAGCATAAATGTAAGGTTCTGAACTATATTTCCTGTTTGTTAATATGGAATCTTAAGATTTTAGAATTGAACCATAATTATTAAATGAATATGTAATATTATAGCTGATTGAAAAAGAACACACGCAACACAATTTATTGTAAGCAATATTAAAAAGCAATATTGTTACAGAATTATAAATAAAATAGGAGTTGGGTGGAATTTTATGCAAATTTTTACTTTAAATGTCTATTTTTCTAAGCTAAAGCAATATGCTAAAAGAATACAAGCTTTATCAAAGTAAGCACTGGACAAAAAAGTTACACAACACAGTGCAATTTGACAGTTCTGGCACCATAAGAATAGATAAAGAATACATAAAGAATACATAAATACATAAACCATGTATTCTGCACATTTAAAAATATGTTTACTACTTCATGACAGACAAGTGTTTTGGCTTGTCTGACTTCAGCAGAAGTACAACACATATCCATGCACACCAGTGCCAATGCATTGCTGAGAGATGAGGCACTGTGTTACCTGCAAACTGGCAGAAAAACAAAGACATTTAGTGGTTAGCTTTTTAATTGTAGTGCAGTCACATTGGGGCATTACCGATAAACATCAGCAAATGAAAGTACTTTAGAACGTCTTGCACTTAAGGCATTCAAAGAATACTGAGGAAAATATTTTGGATGTTTCGATAACATAAATGCCCTTCAATAACATACTATCAATAAAAAAACTACTAGTTAATTCTACAGAGTACTCATAAAGCCAATCTTTGGTATAAAACCTCCAGAAGTAATGATTTGTGCATTGTTGACATTGAAACATTTTCTTTTTCACAAACTTCTAGAGCAGGAGACTTTACAAATCATTTATGCCAGCACCCTGCTCACTATATGACGCATCATAGCCCGTTTAACAGACCACTATCCAAGCTCCATCTGAAGCCCTCTAGTGAAGGGGAATTTTTTTTTAATCAAAATTTATATACCGCCCCCTCTCCCAAGGGACTCGGGGCGGTGCACAGCAGATAAAAAACACATACATAAACAGTCTAAAAACCAATTAAAATAATGATATAAGGCTGATACAGATTAAAATTAAGAATTAAATTTAGAGTTAAAATCGACAATTAAAATAATTAAATTTAAAATTTGAAATTTCAAAAACCAAAACAATTTAAAACTTATGTAGGATCCTGCTACAATAGCTGACAGTTTATGTGCTCAGGACATTTCTCCTGATATCTAATCTGAACCTCCTCCTCTGCATTTTTTACTTTTTCTGATCCTGTTCTCTGAGGCAAAAGAGAAATCAGTCCACTCCTATGTGATAGTTCTTATATTTGAAGACTGCTATTGTATATCAGTTACCCTTTCTTTTGACTAACTATAACTAAACCCTTTAACCTTCCTCATAGGATTTAGTTTCCAAACTCTTTGACTATTCTAATCCGCCAAAAGTTGATTAAACATTAATGGAATCCTGGGCCATAGGGCCCTTAGTGGAGGTGGACATTTTGTCCACCTCTAGCTTTGGCGCTTACATTATAGTTCTTCTTTTCATGGACATGCCCGTGTTCTCACATATTTGAGTGATTAGTCAATCTTCAGGTTTTTGTAAGGATACATAGCTCTCCATTGCAAACAGTGGCATACAAAGTTGTCCTTCATTTGAATTTGAATTTTTTCAACTGTCTAATATTAAAATTCTTTTGAAGAATGGAAAAATATATACATTTCATGACATACAACAAAAATTAGGGATTAGATTCAGGATTCATGGCATTAGCCCAAAGAATAAGGAATATGTTTAAAACCAGCAATTTTAGAAACCTACCAGTTTTAGTAACTACTAAGTACTCAAAAAGTAGACTCTAGATTAATTAGTTTAGAACTTGAAATTTTAGAGAGTGTGAATTTTGGAAGACCAAATATAAAAATCCAAGAGGAGTATGATGTTCTTAACATGGATTTTAGAAATTTATCTCATTTTTGACTACACAAAAGGTTTACGGTTGAAGCACAAAGTATAAATTATAAACAACACTCATTTAGAAATAACCACGATTAGAATTAGTGAAGTCATTACTGAGTAAATACAGTTAAGACTGAAACTCAAAGGAAGTATTAAAGCAGAGACAAAACTGAGTTAGTTCCATTATGATGAGTGATTCTCCTTCTGGCAACCATGTACAGCATTTGAGAAACAAAAGTGTGTGTACCCCACAATAATAAGTACTTCCATTCCTACCACCCATACATAAACCCACAATGAAATTATACCACAAATTCTTCCCTCAAGTGCTCACTTAAGTCTCTCTGTAATCTCCAAGAAGATCTGAATACAGATTTTTCTACATTACTTTTTCAATATTGTTTCAAAGAAACACAGTGCTAATTTTAGGAAGCATCAGATTGGAAGTCAGAAATGGTACAAATGAGTTAAACCGAACTGTGGCCCAGAATAACATTTCTACAAGCAAATGAATTCTTTCCTTCCAACCAGCCATTTCCCATCTTCCTCCTCAAAAGTATATTTTAAGACTGCCTAAATACAGTTGATGGAAAAGATACAACAGTTACATTTACAAACTCTGTGAGTTATTATTTTAAGTGAAACCATGATTGTGAACCATTTATTAATTAAGCAACTCTTGATGTTGTCTTCTTACACTTTCCTGGAAAACAATTATTGTCAAGGGATAAACTGCCAAAGATAATCACATCAAATCAAAAATAAACTGCCAAAGATAATCAAATTAATCAAAGACAAAGAAAGCAGGTACTTGAAAATAAAGTGACAGTATAGTAAGCATTCAAGAAAAAGAAAAATCAACAAACATGTGAAGTGCAGTTTGTTAATTGACGCATAAAAAATTATTAGATTTTTCTCCTAAAATTCCCCAGTCAGATCCAGAATACATTCTTCTAAAATATATAGAAGAAAAAATAGTCTGGCTGATAACTCCCAAGACATGTTGGTACAATACCTAAATATCACTTTAAGAATAAAAAATCCATCTGTTGAATTTTCAGAAGTCCAACAAGTATTTGTCTAAGAAACGAGAGGTGTTAAAAAGTACAATAGATGTACCAGATATATGGATGGTAGAGTCAAATAGGTACCTATTTAAATAGGAAAGTTTATTCAAACATAAATCACATTAAATACAGAACAGTGACAAATACAGGTTCATCTTCTGTTTCAGTGTTATGTGTTGGTTCCAATGGGAACTAGTGTTCTAAAAACACTGATTGAGTATTATTAGGGCAGTCGGCATAATGCTTCTGTTTTATCTTGATGTGTTCACTTTGTGTTTTTATTCAGGGTTTTTAAAATAGTACAGTGTAAGTTGAACCTTCCTTGTTATTACTAAGTTTTCACACTTTCCAAGATCACAGAATTCACCTTTTCCAAGAGCATCTTATTTGTTGATCTTTGTACGGACCAAGCATAGCATTTGTGGTTCAAGAAAACATTTGCAACCATAGGTTCAAAGAAAGAGAAGAGAGAGGGATTAACACTGCTGAGGGAAGGTCACAAACATAATTTAAAAGTGAACCAAGAAGAGCAGCTGCATCTTTCAGCCCAATCAACTGGGCCAGCTGGAGAATTTGCCAGCAGTATGAAAACAATGCACACCAGATGTCCAATGAAAGATCTACAAGTAAGAAAATAAAAGATTTCTGGGCATAACCCTGAGCTATTAGTCTTTTTAGCATCTAGGTCACAGTGGGAATCATCAAAAAGGGATACAAATATAACACAAACTTTAGGGGGACTGCATTACTTCTAATATTCAATTTAGTTCTGTGCCAATAGAATATTAATGCTTTTCTCTCACAGCATATAAAATCCCTAAGATGCGCTGAAATTAATGGGATTTTTTTAAATATAGATGTTATACCATTAAATACTGAAAGAAATCATAATGGGGAAGAATGTGAAATCCAAACTTTGTTTTCTGAGTGTATGAAAAATTATTTTAAACCCCCAGCTAAGAATGCTAAAAATGGCAGGTGCCTGCATGAGAAGCTTTATACAGGTAGTCTTCAATTTACAAGTTTGCTCAATGACTATTTAAATTTACAACAGCACTGAAAAGTGACCTATGATCGTTTTTCACACTTACGACCATTGCAGCATCCCATAACATGACCATGTTATCAAAATTCAGATGCTTGACAACTGACTCGCATTTATAACATTTGCAGTATCTGGGGTCATGTGATCACCTTTTACGACCTTCTGACAAGCAAGTCAATGGGGAAGCCAGATTCACCTTAACAACTGCAGTTAATTCACTTAACAACTATGGCAAGAAAGGTTGTTAACATAGGGCAAAACTCATTTGACAGTTATCTTGCTTACCAACAGAAATTTTGGACTCAATTGCGGTCATAAGTTGAGGACTATCTGTATTACAGTGTAGCAGTACAAACAAACAAGACAATTACAAATGACCAAATTGAACAATTGGAAACTGAAATGGTTCTAGTTTGCAGCTTTAGTAATTTAAATAACTGCTTGCAAATACAAAATTTTGCTGTAGGCCTGCCCACAATCTGATGATGCTGAACTACCTCTTCAGCAGCCACAGTATTAGTTATGCTGAGACCGTTGGGAGTTGTGGTTGGCAACATCTGGAGGCCACATATTGTGCACCCATGCTGTAAGGAACCTGGCCACAACGGCCTGATTAATGGGCCATTCTGTGGACAAGTTTATTTTTCTTAGCATTCTGAAAGCAAGTCTAATAAAAAACTCCACCAATCCACTCTTTCGTCCAGTTCATTAAAACTTCATGACCTCAATTTCACCTCAGTTATGCATCTACTTTTGATAACATTTCCTCCCTCTCATGCAAAGCATAGTTTGTGGTCAAAATTCTGGAGTAGTTTGAACTTGAGCAAGTAGTTAACGGCAAAAAAAGTTTTCTGCAGAATCCTTTTAGTGTAACCTTTTTAGCTATTCATTTTCCATTTGCTTATTTTAGCTATTTCAATTATGCTATCGAAAACAGGCCAGTTCAAACATCATGGTTTGGCAAGTCTGGCGCATTCTGTGGGCACAACCATGAAAGAAAGAAGAAACAGCATGAGCCACTTGGCATCTCATAGACATCAACCATAGTTTGGCCATGCTACCTGAGTTGCACAAGAGTTTCTGTGGCCGTGGGAAGCCACATGACAAATTAAACAATGGAATTAACTTTTCTTCAGCTACTTTATTTTTACTTTGGTATAGGAATAACTTAAAACCAGCCTGCTGAATAAAGTAAGGAATTCATTTTTAAGCAGCAACTAGTTTTCACAAGTTAATCTTTTGTGGCTTACCTTAGCTTTGCCATCCTGTGCTGACATATATCCCACACACATGCTTTCTGTTGTATGACTCCACAGGAACTCTACTATGAGGAGAAAGAAAAAAAGTGTTTATTTACTAATGGAAGTATCCTGTCTATTTTCCCCAATAAACTGCTTACAAATAAGAAGCAAGAGCCTCTTCTTCTTTGAAATAAAATGGATGGTTGTTTGAAAGGCATCAAATTTACTAGAGAGAGAACTATGTAAACTGGCCTATTGGCTAAAGAAAACCTTGAGTTCCATGTTCCAGTGCTTGAAATACCAGAAACACCAAAGCTACTTTTGCTTCCCTGTGCCCCCCCAAGGCAATTTTTAGACAGCGAGGAAATATTTCTGCTTTAGCAGCTGTAGGAGGGGCCAAGTCTTATTTGCTGGAAGGAAAAGATCCCATGGCTCCTTTTTTTAAAATGAGAAGTTAGTTGCTCAAAATCATCATGCTGTCCCTCCTTCTATTTCTCCCCTATAAAGAAGGAGGGAATGATTTTTTTATCCTAGAAAAGTGACTCAAAATTACCAGTCTTCCCCAGACAATTTCATAAATGTAGGTGCACCTCCTCCTTTATATCTATTTCTAGAAACCCAGATGTAATTAAAATGTAGTAAAATTTCTTCAGAAAAGAAATTAATAGACCATTGATTGGTATTTAAATTCTGCACTGCTTTTAATTTTGGTTTTTCAAGTCACAGAGGTATAATCTAATTATTACATTTAATGATAACTGGATAATTTATTTGACGCTCATTTCTTACTTACCTAATAGAGATTGTTTATCCTGTGAAGAGTTGGGCTCTGCAGAACACCTACAAGAGCGGAGTACTATCACTCCTCCCAGAACGCCATCTTCATTGGCTAAAAAAGGTGAACCTGTGGAGAAATGGGAGGCAAGGAAAGAATCATGGAAAATTAATCTTTTTTTTTTTTTTTAAAAAGGATGCTGGCTGTCTTCCAGAAATGCCTAAAATGTAAGAAATATAACCACCTGCCTTACTCCACCTGTAATGGATCAGACTGAAAGATTCCCTTTCACTCACGGAATATTTTTTTAATATCAGATTAACTGCAAAAATGAAATCATTGCTCATGTTATGCCTAAATTCTAAGACAGGCAAGTTATTTCAATGTAGCCTAAAATTCATCTTGTCATAACAATGTTATGATAAAAATATCGTAACAATGTTTTGTCTTTTGTTTTTCTCCATGTGTTTGATTTGTCTATTTCAAAAGTATGAATCAAATACTGTCAGTATGCTATCAATATAATCTGGTAGTATCAAAAAAAGTGAGCTTCTCCAATCAATTTGTACTAAAGGATGATGGATCACATAAACATTTTAAAGTGAAGAATTTCAACTATTTTCAAACATTATGGTCTTCAGGGGAAGACAATGGCTACTATACCACAAAAAGGACAATTCATCTGAAATTAAACAATATTCCGTAATATACTGGCCCTACAATGTGAACTTTAAAGAAAGCTGCCCAAAACCACTTCTATTTGTAATACTCTGCCCATTATAGTGAAAAATCCCTTTGAAACACTGGAAAATGAGCAAAACACAAGTGCTTAGCAAATGTTCCTTTCAAATTTGAAACATACTTTTTAAAAGGTGCTACACCAGAAGTTGTAATTAATTTTAAATTAGCCAAATTTATTTTTGGTTCCGTTTCAAATTAATGTCATATATTTTAAAATGTGGAAAGAATTTTATGATTACGCCATAAGATTAAATGCAAATGTAACAAGTCAGTTAAGGGCAGAGAGTCTTTGATCGCACATTTGTTAAGTATTCATTTGCCCGCATATCAAGCAACAATAGTGGAAAACTATATATTCCCTTAACTCCCTTTCCTCTATTTCTCCTTTTAACCTCAACTAAAACTGCTAAGTCATAAAAAATGGCTTCTTC
>JAEANM010007240.1:0-17899 GCA_017656035.1 Myanophis thanlyinensis
AGTGTCCGTATTGCTTGTGGAAAGAAGCTTTTCCTCATTCTTTCTGTGTTTGCCTTCAGAGAGCGAAAATGTTTTCCTGACTGCATCGTGGTAAACAGACTATTGCTGGGGTGGCTGAAATAGAAAGCAAATAGGGGGAAATGTCCTCTTCTATCCTGACCTTCTTTTGCTGTTCTGTGGTAGTCTTGTCCCGTTGTTCTCGGTTATGAGTTAGGAATTTAACGAAGGATAGCAGTGGCAAAGTTGTCTCCCATCTCTCTCCCAAACAGATGAATCATACTGACAGAGATCTTGACACTTCACAGTAGCCACCAGAGTTTAGCTCTGGCTCTAGACTTCTTTAAAATGCAAGACTCTCAGAATTTATAACTCTTAAGTATAAACAAGTGTAAGGATAATTCTTGTTCTCAATGTACATTTGTCCAATTAATTATTTCCTGCTGCTGCCCAAGGAAAATCTATTCAATATAGACTGTTATAACACCTCACTTTCTAGAAGGATAATCTGTCACAAGTAAATTATAATAGATTTTAATCTGATTACTGTGAGCTTCTTCAGAATAGCCCAGAATAGCCAGCAAGATTTTTACTTCTTGAATCTGCAAAAGCTTTGCAAAAGACAGGATCTTCAACCCAAGCAGCAGATGACAAGAAATTTCACCTACAGTTCCTCTCTTTGGCTCACCTGTAGTAGAGGATGATCTGGAAAAAGAGAGCAGGTGTGTCCATCTGGGCCTACTCCTAAGATCAAAAGGTCAAATACAGGCATGTCTTCACCCTGGAAGGCCTGAGGAACAGAAACACACTTGAGGGTTGAAGTATTACATTCACTTAGCTACCTACTCAACTTTTATACCCCCACTTGGTATATTCTTATCAGTTTTCAAAGAAAAATATATTATGAATATAAATATGGAGATAAATATCTTTCCCTCCAAACATAATCTAGAAAAAGAAAAATGTCTTTGCCTGGTATTAAAAAAGCACTAAAATATGAATCATTTGGCATTATTGTGTTAAGTTTCCATGATCTAGTTATTATGAATTTTAATCCTTTAGGGCAACATGTTTTCCCACAATCTGTCTTCTCATTGTAATTGTCCTGAACTTGATCTGAGATTTCAAGCATTTGGAGGAATTATCCCTATTTGCACTTGTTAACTAGTCCCAAGTAGTCTGATCGAAAAAGACAGGGCTTATTCTACCACAGCATCATATGGAAAATGCTGTAGGATTACAGTTTCCAGAACTCAGAGCTAAAGCATTAAACACAGCATAGTTGAATTGTTGTAATAACTTCTTTCAACATATTTTCATTTTAATCTACACTGATCAACTTGCCACTAATAGTTCAGTTTGTCCAAGGCCTTTGGAAGGACATCAGCCAGAAATTTACAAGTAGGCCTTTTACAAGTCTGGACTCAAAACTGTCATGAACGTATATTTCAAAGTTAGTGGCTCATCAACTTTTTGTCAAACATCAGGGAACTTTTATCAGTACTGAATGGCAAAACAGCAGATCAAACCAAGAAGGAGCTACTGAAAATAGGGAATTCTTGAGAAAAAAAAATTCAACTAGGATTTGGTCTTGTTTCCAACAACTGTGCTTTCCCTTTAAGTTACTAGCATCCTGCAAGAAAATTTGACTGTCTCTCCCAAATAAAAATACACCAACTCCCAGCCAATACCTTTTTCAGCTTTTCGGCATAATCTGCCGCTGCCTCTTCTACTGGTAGCGAAGGATTGATAACAACTATTTGGTCATCAGGTATAGTAATTTTAGAAAGGAGGTATGTCTGAAACAAAATGCAAATCACTATTACAGAATGACAAAAGTAACTGTGGACCTCTCATAGAAAGGAGAGGCTGCTGTCTCAATTCCACTAGCACAAATGGGGGGAAATAGAAGGCATTTACTTCATTCTCTTTATACACTACCCCCAAGAACCATCCTCATAGAAAGAAGGACTCTTTTTTAAGATTAGGAAAAGTGTGTGGCAGGGTTGGAATGGGATGAAATAGATAGGAGATAAATCTCCATCTATCTACTGCTTAGAACATTTCAGAGAGTCTGTTTCCTCTGGCAGAATAAAAGCAGGATCAAATCTATGCAATCATCATCTGACAAGCACTTCTTTCTATTTCACTTCCTATTTTCACTATAATTATAAATTCTGTGAAACCTAGGTGTGATATTTTCCTGATATTTCTTCTTGCTTGTGCCATCACTCACGCAATAAAAATAAGAAAACAAATACCCCACAAATGAACCTTCCCCATTACTGCATCTCCATGCTAGCATATATTTCCCTTGTGTCAGTGTGATCTTCCATGCAGCACTTGAAAGATATAAGACTCCTACCAAGAAAAGCAACAACAGGTAACTTTGTCATTGTGATCTACATGTAGTCCTTGACTTATAACATTTAGTGACCGTTTGACATTACAAAGGCACTAAAAAACTGACTTGTGACCATTTTTCACACTTACGACTGTTACAGTATCCCCATGGTCACATGATCAAAATTCAGATGCTTGGCAACTGACTCATATTTATGATAGTTGCAATGTCTCAGATCATGTGATCCCCCTTTGCGACCTTCTGACAAACAAAGTCAATGGAGAAGCCAGATTCATTTATCAGTTACTCATGTAACAACTGCAATGATTCAATTAACTGTGGCAAGAAAGATTGTAAAATGGGGCAAAATTCACTTAATTTCTTTCACTGAACAAAATAAATTTTGGACTCCATTGTGGTCCTAAATTGAGGACTACCTAAGCAGAACTTAGGTAGTAAGTTCTCCTAAGCAGAACTTCAGGGATCATTATTGACACCTGAAATATTGCATTTATGGAAGGACAAGGCAAATCTTCTGGAATCTGGGAGTGTCTCCTTCAGCAAATTATTCAATCCAACTGTTAGATTACTAAAGAACAGAAATGATTTCCTACTTTTCCACAAAAGTAGACAGAAGATGAACTAGCACACCTTCTGCCCATTGATGTTTGACAGTCAACTGAATCCCCAATCTGACAAAAGCCTCCAGGGCTGTTTAGATTGGAGCCTGACCCTGAGCATGCACATTTTTAATGTGAGCAACCCTATGCTAAATTGCTATAATTTAAACAGATATTCCTGCTACACAAATTCCATACCAATAGCAAACTACAGAGATACTAATTAAAAAGGAGAAGTCACCAAGGGTAAGACAAACGGAAGTCAGCCCACCCTAACAAAAAAAAAAAATTAAGCAACCAGCTCCAGACACTCGCTTTCCAACACATACAGCTCCATGCACGGGTTGAGTTTGCGGGTTCATATCGACACAAACTCATGTGGCGTTAATCAGCTCCAGCTTTTTACAGTGAAAAGCAGCAAATCTGTTTAAAGATGGTTGCTGAGGAGGGGGACGCCTCAGATAGGATGCTGAACAAAGGAGATTTCGGTCCGGCTCCGCAAGGCGTTTGCGGCATCAATTAAAAAAAAAATGAAATAGTTATTTATCGGTGAAGAAGCAGCGAGGACAGATATCTCCATGGTTAAATCGCAATTCGGGGGAGGGGAGGGGAGGGGAGGGGGGAACTGCAGGTGGAAAAAAAAAAAGATCTATAAAAGGCGAAAGCAGCCAAGCTGCCCATCCCTGCAGTCTCAGGTTTAGCGACCCATCATCACCCGAGGGAGTTACGCCCAGCCTGCCGGGAAGAAGAGCTGCGGCCAAGGAAACACGCCTCCCCTCCACCCACCACCACCACCACCACCACCCCCGGGGGGATCAGCCCCAGCACCCCACACCCCGGCCCGCCTTTAGTCCCCTCCTCGAGAGACACCTTGTAGGCACCGAAGTTGCTCTCGGGGTCGTTCAGCGGGACCCGCCGCTCGTCCACGAAAGCCAGGAGCCACCGGGCAGGGCAGGCAGCGGCCGCGGGCAGCTCCTGAGCCAAGATCCGCACTAGGCTTCCACCTGACAGGCCCAGGGAGAAGCGCCCACCCGGGCCGGATTGAGCTTCCCGCTGCGCTACCAGCTGGGCCAGCGCCGAGCCCAGCTCCTGCGGCGAAGGGAAGACCGAGATTTGGGGAGGCGGAGACGCTGCAGCGGCCGGACCGCGCCGTGGCACCGAAGAGCCGGGCATGGCGAGTGAGATGAGGCGGCAGCTGAAAGGAGGAACGAAAAAACCCGGCAGCGAAGCCGAGAGGGACCCATGGTGAGAAGGCGAGCAAGCCCGGGCGGAAGCGGCTGCGGTCGTCGATGGCACGAGGGCGGAAATGCTCTTCGTAGGAGGAGGAGTTAAAGAAAAAAAAAAAGCGGCGGAAACATATGCAAGAAACCACCGGAAGCCGGTGAAGCTGACACTCCCCCCGTATATTTATGGGCAGGAGGAATTCTGACGTACTGCAGAGAATGTGAAGACAAAACTTACTCTGAACTGAACATTTTCTTATGGCTGCATTGCTAAATGAAATAGTGGACTAAAGTTGGGGCCATATTGGAGTTCCTTTGAGGTTTCTTCATTAGAGGTCTAATATGGGGCGGGAAATCAAGAATGAAAGGCAAAGACGGTAAGAAAGGGGGGGATTTATTTCTTAAGATTGATAATAAGATACACACGCTCTCTCTCTCTTAGCTTTCCTGACAGTTTTGTAAGGTTGAATAGGGTTGAGACTGAAAGATGGCACCAAAGTGAGCCTGAACCTAGGTGAACCTGTCTTTCCTGGCCAGCAACCTTAACATCAGAGTGAATGTCCTGGAGTTGCTAGGAGGGTTTTCTTATTTTGATAATTTTCAGATCTTTGATTAAATAGGTCTTATAGAAACCTCAGTGTTTTCTAAGTATTGCCACTTTTGGCACCAGCTATTCAAAACCAAAATTTTAGCAGCAAAATTTTTTATGAAGGAGCTAGCAGATCATTTTTTTTAAAGCTTGTCTTGTAATAACTTTTCACTCAGAGGCTGGCTGAATTAGTTATTAAAGCTCTTTCATCACTAGGAATAATTTATCATGACAAGAAACATCAGGCTATATTTTGAAGGCTCTAGTCTAATATAACTTTCTATATCTTCTGAAATATATATTTAACCCTAATGTGTTGTTAAATTTTAGCTTCTGTCATCAGTTTATGACTCAGGATATTGGTGAAATCCAGAAACTGGGTTGAGTAAACTATAGTTTACTTAATCATTGATAAATGGGCAGTGTATATAGCCTGTGTTTGAAACAGCAGTTCCATAATAACAGCCACATCAGGCAGCGCAGAAAACTCAGGGTGAGTGATGTAAAGTTGACATGTTAAGTAGAAGAAAGCATACACTTCCTAAGCAAGTAAAGTCAATATATTTCAAAACCATACTGAGGGGAAATACAGATTATCTCTGGCATTTTGCTTAGTTATAGTTTGCCTCCAGTTAACAAACTTCAGCAATTAGATATTGCTGTATTAGTCGGATTGAATAGGGAACATACCTGTAAATGCCTTGGGAATAAAAAGAGAAAAGAAAAAAAAAACCTGTCCCTAAGCAGGGCAGGTACATTTTGGAGAAATGCTGTTAAGAAGGATTGGGAAAGATGACTTTTAAAAGTACGGTTCAAAGGTTTTATAAACATATACCCTGGAGTGGACAACTAGTAATTCTCTGTTCTTATAGCTCTCAGAACACCTTTAGCACTGAACATTTTTAAGTGTAGTTATGTATACTGAAATGCTGCCTGCCTTGATGTACCTAAGAAAGCTTTTTCAGTCTCTTCACAGAGTCGTCTTGTTACCAGCTCCCACAACTAGGCTTATATGGATATGCCTTTGCTCTTAAGATAAGCATGGGGAGGAAGGGTTTATGTCTCCAAGTGTGGTAAATTAAGTGTGCTCCATTAAATCAATGTTAGAATCAGATTAACAAAGTAATTGAGATCAATGGGACTTGAATAGCTCAGAAAAATGCAACATGATTCCAGTAAAATCAGTTTCTTGAGGGGAGTCTTGAATAGACATGAATCCTTACTGGGCAAAAGGACTATATAAAATCCAGTTTGACAGAAGAGTGACATGTTTTGCAAAAGTACAGCTTACGTTACAGTCACGTCTATTTTTATTTGGAAGCAAGGCTTGTTGATTCCAAGAAAGTTTACGCCCAAGAACCAGGGGCAATGTATCTGCCAACCAAAAGCCTCTGAAATAGATGTGAAGTCTGACCCCAAAGCTGTGATGTTTGTTTTGTGTCAATCCATTGTGCAAGTTATATTTCTTGGAACAGATTATTAATTTGGAGATGGACATCTTGCCCTTGGAATTGCAACATGGATTGGGCTGGCAAGAATATAAAATTACTGCCCATCCCTGTATTAATGATCTACAGTATAGCTTGAAGTAAATCCTTTAGTAAAGTTATATTTTTATGCAAATTAGGGAGACATAACAGCTATACTGAGTGGTGACTTTTTTGCTTGGCCAGGTTAATAAAACTGAGAACAAACAGCAGATACTGGAAAATGAAATGATAAACACACTGAACATTTTCATTAACAGAATAGGTATGTACATAACTCAGATATAAGTTTTTTTAAGGTTCTTTATTCTTACAATGTTTTTTCTCAATGTTATATTTTGGCAATAGTGACTCAAATAACAAAATGTAACATTGCTTCAAAAAATTCAGTTAGACAATGCATGATTCTTAAAATCAGGAGCAAAATTAGTTTTTGTTTGCTTTTTTAAACAAACCTTTTTCTCCAGATCAAATTCAGTTAGCTGTAGGTATGTTTATTTTTGCAAGAACTAATACATCTTATGTTCATAACTGAATTGTTAACTTGTTTTAACTCATTCTGAAGAGAAGTTGGAAAAGGCACATTCTGGGTCTTATAATTAAAAAAGGGAAACAAATTACTCCCATGGCTTCTGAACTGTTATTTATCAATTGCCTGGCTAGTACAATACTTGGTGTATTCAGAAATACAAAATAACATTGTTCTGTACAAGTCTTTGTAAAATACTCTTAAATGAAATTCCATTTCTGCCAAAGAGAAAAATATCCTCAAGGAAACTTAATTTGATCTTAAGTGATTCAGGGTACCTGAAACATTTCATTCACAATCATATTGTAGGCCAGTAGTATGTACATTGGTAACAGAATATTTCCATATCACTGTATCCCAAGAATTACAGCTTCTTTGAACAGGCAGGCACTCAAAAAATTCAAGCAGTCCATTTGTATCGTCTTTTGTGTAAATTCTTAATGCCATCTACCCAAATGGCACTAATGAAAAAAAGCAAAGTTAGGAATGTCCAAATCATATTGCTGGAAGATCAGTGTGAGAAATGTGTTGCAAATGGTCTTTGATGAGCTGACAGGCTTCCTATGTTGATCACAAGAAATTAGCAAGACCAAAGACTGAACAGCATCAGACATCCACTTCTTTCAGGGCTTAATGGAACTGTTTTTTCAAGATTCTGGAGCAGCCAAATAATTATTTGAAATATCCCTTTCTTCCAAACTAACATTTTTTAAATAAGATGATTTAAAGTAAATTAACAGAACATACATCAATTATTTTCCATAGCGGTGTAATATGTAACAGCCAGTTGATTTGCTGTGTGTAAGTGGAATCTGAAGTACCAGAATACCTTTCTGCTAAAAAAGCATTAAAAGAACCTTTCAAGCAGAGTTTCCAAACCAACTTATTTTCAATATACTGTATGTATATATCTTTTTTTAAATAATACTGTTATTTCATCTTATTAGTCCTGTTTCTGGTTTTTCTATTCACTATCAAGTTTCTACACATAAACTGTTGCATTTTGACAGTCAGTTCCTTAAAGCTACAAATAAAGCTACAAAGAAACAATAGGAGGAACTCTAAATCTGTATGTTTGGAACATGGAGATTCTAAAGCAACTGAAGGCTTTATCCCAAACAATTATTATCTGCTTTAACACAGTGAAATATAGCCAAGTAACACAGAAGAAAATAATTTGATCAGTTTTGCTACAACAGGTTTAGTCATCCCTAGTATACTGAGGACATTGTACATACAATAATGCAGATCAGAAACCATTTCGATTTTCATAAGGAATTCCCTATCACAATGGTTATAAGGAAGAGGTGGCTTTTCTAAAAACTGAACAATACAAAAAGAGCTATTCTCTTGCTCTGGAAATGGTTAATGTGCTTTTTAAAAAAGGGGAGGGGGACGAAAACCATCTTGCTCTCACACTGTAGTGGGGTTTTTCCCAGTTGCATATTAAAACCTTGCTTTGCTTATTTATTTATTTATTTATTCAAGTCTATTTCTCTACCAAAACAAGACCTTTCAATATCAGGCCCTTTAGAAGTCATCTCACCAATTAAATCAAAGGGAAATTTTTCCGGTTTCGATCCTCTCAAAAATGCACTCATCTATTGGTAGGTACTTGCCAAGTTTCACATCCAAAAAGTATAACCGATCTGACATCTGGTGTGGATTGTAGCCTTCTCTTTGTAAACGGGTCTTCTGAAACTTGAAAGTGCCTATTAGGGAAAACGAAAGAAGATACAAATGGATAGTTGGCAATTACATGCAAAAGGCAAGGCAAGGGGGTCTAGGACAACTCGCCACGGTGAACTCACCGTGGGACAATTCAACGCTATATTGTTTCATTCAGTTTACTTTTTATTATTGGTGACCACATTTTCGTTGAATTATTGTAACTCTTGTATCTCTGGATTGACTTTCTTTTTATAATTATGATTCGCCCTGGTTCTATTGAAATTAATTTAACTTTTGAATTTGTTGAATTGTCCTGTGGAGAGCTGTCCAGCAGCAAGTTGGCCATGGCGAGTTGGCTATGACAAGTATGGAGTACTTGTATGGAGTAAAGCAAGGAGTACCACTTAGTTCAAGGACAGTGATGAGACTGATGTTTTATTTGAAAAACAGGACAATATGTTATAGCAATAACACTTAGACTTGTGTACTGTCCAGAATGCTTTATAGCACACTCTGAGTTGTTTACATGGTCAGTCTATTGCCCCCAACAATCTGGGTCCTCATTTTACAGATCTTAGAAGAATGGAAAGCTGAGTCAACCTTGAGCCCCATCAGGATCGAACGCCAGGCTCTGGGCAGAATTACCCTGAAATACTGTATTCTAACCACTGTGCCACAAGAGGTCTTTATCAAAACATATTGCTTTAAATTCTAATCACAACTCAAAACTGAGCCAAATTCAGAGGAAGATTATTTCTGTGAGATAAGAATGACTGCTTCCTGAGAAAAATTTTTCTCCTGCTAAGAAGAGGAATAAAATAAGGGGGGTTGGGAAAAGGAAATGAACATTTCTAGGGTAAAGTGCAATATTTTAGTCATTTTGTCACCATAGCACAATTGAAAAGCACTGGTTTGAACTATGTAACAGGCACATAACCAGTTTTACAAAAGAAGCTAATGTCTGCTTATATAGTTACTTTAGATCATTTACTTTAGCGAAGAAAGGGAATGTTTGTTTAGACGGCACAAAGTATTTTTTAGAAACTGGAGGATAACATAAATCTATCTCACTGGCGGACCTCCTCTTCCAAGGGATTCCCAATAAAAGAATTATGATATGCTGCCATCAGACAGTGAATTTCGTCTCATATCCTGGTTTGTCTAGTTGAGGAGTCTTTTGTCCTCCTCTCTTCATCCCAGCTCTCCGGAAATAGAAAGTTCTTTGAAACTTTTCATCCAAAGCCCAGAACAATAAACCTAATGCCAATTCACAAGAGGTGATTATGTAATTGCATGATCTTTCATGTGGATACTCCCTTACAATTCCTTTTTAAAGAACACTAAAAGTCTGAGTTTATTAAGAAAATGGGGGAATATAGCAAAGTGACATTCACATACAGACAGAATAGCTAAACATGCTCTTGAATATCAGTGCATGTTTCATATTCATTGCAGATCAGATAATCTGGACCTTCTATCTTGATGTTGTTAGGCAGACCCTCCTTTTTCCACTTCACATGTTTAGAATATCATCTTCAATATGGAAAATAATTAAAAGACATTTTGTGGAGTCTAGTGCTTTGTCCAACCAAGGAAAATACTCTGATATCACCAGAGATAGATTATCTAGTAAAGTAGGAAATTATCTAGTTTTGAACACACATTTCTGACTTCCTTCAATGTTTATTTCAGAGATCGGTATACAGCAAAACAATTAACAATGTTTAGAAGTAAAAAAGAAAGGTTGGACATAAAACACATGCTAAAAAGAACATAAAGCACACAGCTATAGTGGTAATAATAGATTAATAGTAGTTAGTCCCAGCTCGCCCACCTTGTTCCCTTCCTTCCCATCTTTTAATTATAATTTTGTATTATTATTGCTACAATTTTATCACTTTTAATATTGTAAACCTCCCAGAATTACCTTGTGGCAACAGGGACAACAAATAAATTTAATAAAAATAAATAAATAATCTGTATTACCTTCTTTGTGTCTATTATATATCCCATTTTGGTCCTTTAGTTTAAACTTAGGCATCTTTTTCAGTTTGTGTTACCTGTGGTGTCAACCTCTGGCAGAAATCGGAGGAAGATAGGCCGTGCATATGGAGGTAGTGCTTTCTGTATCTCCAAAAATAGAACGTTAGGATTCAGTTTTGCTTCTGGGTCAGCAATAGCTGCCATTCCAGCCTTGCCTTCCACTCCTAAAATTTAAAAAGGAAATAAGCAAAATTGTATTATGGTCATAGACCAGCATAAAGCAAAATTATAAAGACTGCCCATTCTAATATGTACATTTTCAGAAAGAAGCCACTGGCAGCCGGCTAATTCACAGCTGCAGATCCAATCCAGATGTGCACCCCAGCTCCACAGCAAATGAGCCTAGCTGCACAGAATAAACACTGGTGGCGGGGGAGGGGGGGTAACCTTGCCTTTCTCCTTTTCTAAATAACTCTCTTCCATTTGTGAGTGGACCTGTGGTTGCAACAGGAAGATTTATTTGGCTAACGCCAGCCAGCTATTGCAGTAAACGTGTGTCAAATTATTTCAACAGGCTGTAAATATTTATTGCAACTTGTTTCTTCCCCCTCTTTTTCCTACCTGACTTCCCTTTAGCATTCTCTTACCTAAGTTCTTAGTTGGTAAACCACCACAGAAGACCCTGGTTCTTCCATTTGTGCATGGTACCTGTTCGCCATTAGCATAATGTACTTGTATTTAATTTATATGAGCGAGGCTTAGTGGCTAGAAAGTGGGATACATGTATTATATCTCAGCCACCTACATCAAATGACTCACTTAAGCTGTTCCCTGTCATACATTCTCCATTTGGAAGGTTGAAGCAGCTTTGCAAAACAAAACAAAGAAATCCCCTGTGTTGCTTTTTGCTCTAAGATCAAAAGTTCAAACAAGTGAGCGAACACAAAAAAGGCTTCTGAAGGATCAATAGATGTTAGTGGCACAGCAAAGTGAAACACCTTGCTATTAAACAGAAGGAGATGTTCAACTTCTCATTCTACTAATGGTCATTTTTTGCCTGTTTTACATCTGTTCAGACAGCTGCTTCTGCTCAAGTCTTAGAATGAAAAGCAAATAACTGGAATTCCTGTAATATAATTCTCGTCATAACACTTTGCACTCTTGTCTATTACTCTAACGCTACTGCTTGAGAGATTGTTTTTTTAGCCCTAACATCAGTATAAATGAATGATTTTCAGGTGTTACTCTAGGTGTATATGTTTTGAGCTGCCTTTCTCTTGTTACTTTTTGTTATATTTCCCATCTCCAAACCCCCAACAGTATCAACTGATTTTGAACTTGGCAGCCCTGCTTGCTGACTCCTGAACTTTTAAATTCTAAATTACCTGGTACCTCTACTCCATAAACTGCCACGTCTGTCTTGCTGAGAATATGGCTGAGGATTCCTTCCACTTCGGTGGTGGAAACATTCTCCCCACGCCAACGGAATGTATCCCCACTGCGGTCTTTGAAGTACATATAGCCAAGATCATCCATCACTAGGACATCTCCTGCAGGGAGAATAGGATTTCAGTATGTATCAAGAAGACTGTGCTTCTACCAGACTGTCATGTCTCATCTAGAAGTTCAACAAATGAGGATAAAGATAAAGGTTTCTCTGTCCAGTTGTGTCCAACTCTAGGGGCACGGTGCTCATCTCCATTTTTTGCCAGAGGGAGTCAGAGTTATCCAAGACATTATCTGTGGTCATGTGGCCTGCATGGCTATACGCCAAAGGCAGAAGGAACACTGTTACCTTCCTACCACAGTGATACCTATTCATCTCTATTAATTTGCATGCTTTCAAACTGCTAGGTAGCACCCCATTGTGCAGCACTTGGGTTTTGAACCAGGGCTGTCAGCTTTCCAGTTGAAAAGCTCAGTATCTTTAACCACTGAGCCACTGCACCCCTCCAACAAATGAGGACTAGAATACAATAAACATATTGTTTCCCAATTACCAATACAATAGATGGATCAAGAACAAACATGTAAAAATGGTTCGGTAAATGGGAGAGAAAGTTCATCCACATTATACATAAGCTATCTCTTGGGAATGATGGCCAGAACCAAATCAAGAAACTCCTAGTAGAAGAACAACCTCCATCCTTACTGGAAAATAATTCTATTCATCCCCAAAAAGAGCAAAAACAATAATATTGATAATTAAGCTTAGGCAATTAAAGTGTTTTATTTGAACTGCATTGTGCTTTTGAGCCATTGTCAACAGATTAAATTAAGTGAAGAAACAATATTGGAAGCATGTTTACAAAATACTGCTTCCCTGAATAATCATGTATAAGAAGCAACAACTTTGAATTCATCATAACGTTAAGTAATTTTATTCAAGTTCAGATATTATTTCTTGCTAAATACTACCACAGGTCTATGCTTAAGGAAGAATTTTGAATATTTGAATATGTCTTTAGTTTCTGAGGAACTTAAATACTATATAATTTTGTAATTTTGACTGTACTATATGAATAATTCAAAATTACACAATTATCCTTCTAGGACACAAAGGGACCAAGACAACAGCATGAAGAATACCTGTAAGATAGGCTTGATCTCCTTTCTGGAAGACATTATAAGCTATTTTCTTGTTAGTTGCATTCTCATTGACATAACCATCAAATCTCCGCAAGGGGTCTTCTTGGTTTATCCTGCCCACCAGAAGTCCAGGTTCTCCTAAATAAAGGAAGAATTCCAGGGGGAAAAAAATAACATTGTGTTATAAAAGTTTTGGTACCTGGATGGATTTTTTATGTGTGCTATTACTTTTGGCACAACATTGCAACAAAAATTGTGACACAATATTACAATTTACTGCTTTTCATCTAGCAGCTCTATAACTGATCTGAATTCTTATTGAGTATTCATTTAATTCAAATTTTGTCTCTTACTATCCTAATACATCTTTAAGTCTTCTGCAGCAATACTCTAGCTGAAAATTGCACAACTGAAATAAATGCTGAAATTTTTTAAAGTGCACACTCAATATAGAATGTTATTTGATTCCATTATAAACTAAGATTTTTCCAAAAGGATTGTATGTGTATTTTCAAATCCATTCTCTCCTAAATATGTATTTCTAAATGTGTCTTATATATATTATCTTGTAATGGTTGTGTTTTGAGCTATGCCCCCCCCCCCCCAAAAAAAAAAGAATTAAAAAGAAAGTTATATTCTGAACCTTAGTGCGTTATGGAAATTCAGATCAAGATTGTCTGCTTCAAATGCAGCCCAAACAAAATTCATGAGTATCTATAACCTGCAAGCCAAGGTACAGATTACATATATAATCTGTAATTAACTGATTTGCTAAACTGAATAGCTGGTTGTGTATTGCAACCTTTTCTTTAGTATTTTTCTTAATTTAATTGCTTTTATCACTTTTCTATATGATACAATATTTTCTATGTCTACTCAGCCTGTATTCTTTAGGCTACTCTTAAATACATTCTTTTTTGTTATTTTCTTTCAAATATCAGAAATTCCAGTGCCAATTACTATTGTTAAGCAAGGGACTACTTATTTGCCTAGGAAGCAGATAAAAAAGTAGCCTCTCCAGTCCTGTAAATTCTCCTTGCCCTTGATTAATTTGGGCACAATCATTAATAATTAACAATATCCAGATCAGCTATACTCCTGGACAATTGACTTTGTGTAGGAACCTCTATTCTCCAAGTTACAATTAAGGCATAAAGCATTGTCAGACTTATTTACCTGGTTGACAGGAGATACAAAGTCCATTTGTGCCACGTATTAGCTCCATGGTATCCTCATTAACTTTCACCAAGCGGATAGGATATACATTTGGCAAAATCCGGCTATGGAAGCCACAGGCTCCCACCTATCGAGTAAAAAATATTAAAAGCAAAGGAGGCCTCCAAATGCTGCGTACATTTCTCTAAGGAGGTTATTATTTGCTAAAAAAATACTCTGTGAATTTCCAAGCTTTACAGAATGGTGAGATGTCACTTGAGGGGAGCAATGAAACAAGAACATTGGGATTGGCCTGCCCCACTTGCGCTGGTAGAAGGGGCATTCTGCTGACCCCATTGATCAAGGAATTCTGGCTGGCAGAACTTTTCTACCATGGTTTCTGCCTTCTGGAATATCATGCCCCTTAAGGTGAGATTGTTCCTACCCTCTTGGCCTTCTGTAAGAACCTAAAAAACTGGCTCTGCCAACTGGCCTGGGGCCCTGACTGGGGATATTCCACATTGGAGGTGGTTAGTGTGGTAGCAAAAAAATTCTAGCTCCAACTAGCAGTATTGTTTTTTTAACATTTAATCTCTGTTCATTTTAATATTTAGCGTTTTAATATTTTGTATCTTTGTTTTTATGATATTTGTAAGCCACACAGATTTGCTCGACAGCGTGAAATAAACTAAATTTATTTATTACATTTAAATGCTGCCCATCTCACTACTGAGCATCTCTGGATAGCTTACAGTATCTTAAATAATAGACATTTAGAAGGTTAAAAATACTAAAACAGTGGGCATTAAAATTAAAATATTAAAAATAACAGCAAAGTAGATAAAAAGGACCAATGCGTAAACAGGGTGGAACTGGAATCACCATCTAATCTACTAGCCACCTCCAGAATGGGATGGCCCCCATTGGGGCTCCAAGTTAGCCTGCTCAGGCTCTTGGCAATTTGTATTTAAAATCCAGGAATGGGATGTAAATTTGAAGGAGAACAAAACAGCAAAGTTTTCTCCTCCTTGTGTATAGGGGTTTTGGGAAAGGCAAAAAAAGAACACTTTGCTTTTCAGTTTCTGTGTATCAATAAAATATGCAGGCTAAAGTTTCTAGTGCTAGAGAGCACAGCAGAGGAAAGACTTGAGCTCTGGCATGGGATGGGGGGATGGGGGAATGGTCTCCATGGTTCCTAGACTTCTAATCAGGAACATTCCTCTTAAGGGATAGAATGCATTGCAACATGTTACGGCAACCTCAGTTTTTGCAATCTGCAAATTAAACAAATACTGATAAAAGCCCACATCATTAAAGAGAGAGAATGCTATTAGCCCTGAACTGGCAACAAGCAGTACAGAATAGTAACTGAACTTGCTGAGAGTCAACAAATTGTTGTCATATCTACAGTAATAGTGACCTTCTCTGTGAAGGGATTTTTCTACTAATCCAATCACTTCTTCAGTGACTTTAAAAGCCCAGCTGTCTTCCTTCATACAGTCACAGCACTGAAGATCTGACATCCAGCCAAGAGGTTTTAAAGGGCACGCTACTTCATTGCAGATAGGTAGCTATGCAAAAAATGGTACATTCCCAGGATGCAAAATTGAAGCAGAGAAAACCCACATGCTACAGATTTTTTAAACATTTACCCCATCCTCGCAATAGAAGAACTTGGTTAAAAAAAATATCCAAAGTATAGAAAGACAACTTCTTAATTTACCTTTCCATCTAGATTAGCAATGCTACAGTTACACTCAGTAGCGCCATAGAACTCCCCAATCTGTTTGATTCGGAACCTCTGTGTGAAGTCTTCCCAAATGGTTGGCCTCAAGCCATTTCCAATCGCTAGCCGCACCTGGTGCTGCATTTCTGACTCCCGCACTGGTTGGTTCAGTAGGTATCTGCAAATCTCCCCAATATATTGGATGATCTTTGAAAAGCAAGAAAGACATAATTTGAAAGAGCAACCTGGCAAAGCCCCAAGAAAATTGGATAATAATACAACATATTCAAAGTATACTGCAACTTGATCCAATTTACTTAAGGTGTTTTTCTGGCTTAAAATGAAAAAATAATTTTTGAGTTTGAAAAATGCCAATAGTTCTGTTTTTTATATAATTAGAATATTTAGAAACATCTTAAATGTGCTTAATCAGAACCAGCAGTCTGTTTAAAAAAGTATTAATAAAATATTTGCAACTCATAGATTGAAGCTACTCTTAGAAACAGGAAAACATGCTTTTTTCTGTATCTTATTGATAGCTATGTGCTACTTAAACATTTTCTTTTTCCAAACTAAATTTCTGTTCCTACATTGATAACTAATGAAAGATAACATGGTTGACTATGGAATAATAAAAAAAATAGTACTGCTAAATGTTCATATGAATGTATCAGTGTTTGCATTCTCCATTTGAAATGCACAATATAGTTACAAGCTGCTGGGATGCCAAGAAGACGTTTTTAAAAATGCTTTTTATGTTTTTACTCTTTTATTACTACAGTGAACTACCTATATTAGATGGGCAGCTAAAGAAATTGCACAAGTTATTTGAACAATAAAAAGTATTATTAACCCTTTTTTCTACAATTGGAAATAACAGTGTTGGACTCCAATAGGTGAAAAAATCCCAACTTTTCCAAACTGCAAGAAATGCTTACTTAAAGGCGATCTTTAACACCATATTAAACAAAGTAAACTGCTCAAGTACAGCCATTCTTTAATATAAGCTTTTTTTTTGTTTACTGAGTTATGGTCCAAAAAAGCATGCTTAAATTTGGCAATTGACAGAATAAGTAAAGACCAGGGATTAAAATACTAGAATAGAGGTTACTTCTTTTTTTCAAACCTTAAAGCACAAGAAAGGCAAAATCAGTGCCTCGAAGAGTGGCATGCAAACTACTGAGAGGGATGAGATTGACTGGTCCCTTCTTAAACTTTTATGTTATCCAAAATGGCCACACTTTCGAAAATATGGTCAGAAAATCAAGGGATTTCCTATAGGAATTTTATTTTGCAAAGAAAAAAAATAAGTTCCCAGTAGGTCTGCAGTTTGAAGTGTAGTACCCAAACTACAACAATAACAAAAGCTTAATGACATCAAGCCAAGAAAAGCAGATAAAACTCCGTTCACCTCCACTCCAGAAAATGAAGAGGTGATCTCTCAATGCTGTGAACTAGGTGGCATCTGAGAGGCCTGTTGATCTGCTCCTGGGCCATAATCTACTGAGATGCTGGACCTCTCACTCTGCCACTGGTCATTAATTTGTTTCTGCAGCAGCTGCATTTAATACATAGGTTTAGTAGCATTTACAATATATGATTTCTGTTTATGCCTCTCAATTCCACTTCATGCAATTATCTGAGCAAGAAAGCTTAACAATACAGTAGCTGTGAATCAATGGTTTAATAGTGATTACTCTTCCATGGTTGCTGTTGCCTCTAGCCCAGTGGTGGAATTCAATTTTTTTTTACTGCTGGTTCTGTGGGCATGGCTTGGTGGGCGTGGCTGAGGTGAAATTCAGCCGGTTCGTACTCGTACTCGTTCTATAGAACCGGTTATTAGAAGAAATATTTTTCCCCACTTTGCAGGGTTAATCCTGTAAGATTAACTTTACAGGGTTAATCCTGAAAATAAGGCAATTGTTTCTAGCCTAATCTTTATTGCCTTGCTCACAGAAACTGCCTCTCCCCTTATTACATTGTAAC
>JAEANM010007241.1:0-17897 GCA_017656035.1 Myanophis thanlyinensis
CATACAAAACATTTCACTGCATATTGTACCATGTATGATCATGTATGTGACAAATAAAATCTGAATCTGAATCTAGTTTGGCTTGTGCTGCATTCTTTTTTTTTTCTTTTTAAGTTAGCAAGATATCATAACTTATTGTTAAATAAAAAATAGAAGTGAATTCAAGTGAATCATTACCTTGCTCAGCTGGATTTGTCCCTCCCTCTTTGTTGCGGTAATATTCATTACATAAAGCACCTAATGCAGACACTGCTGACTCCTAAAAACAAAAGCGAAACCACAAAGATATAGAATTACTTCTCTTTCAAATGCATTCTGAAAGAATTCTACTGTAGAGACACCTGATAGGTCATCTGCAAAAGTCCTATGGTCACGTATTTAATATTTATTTGTGCAATTATATCATGACTGCCTCAGATAACCTATTCATCTGAAATTTTACACAGTTGAGTAATATCCTACTATGTTCAATTGTTCCACTTTAGGAGCCAGAAGCAAGTCAGGCTGGTCAAACAATAGTACATTACAAATTATCTTGAACTAAAACCTCCTTTTCGTAGTAGGATGGGAAGATATTGCAATGACCATATTTTTCAGTGTATAAGATGCTCCAGAGTATAAGACACACCTAGCTTTTGGGGAGGAAAACAAGAAAAAGAAAATCTGCCTCTGTCTCCCAGCAATTTGCCTCCTTGAAGCAAACAATCCGGTCAGCTTCAGCACAGCCTGATTTAGCATGAGCAGCTGATTGGCGTTTGAATTTGCCTCCCAGAATAATGGTGATCAGTTGTGCCAGGCTAAGGGGATAGCTGCGGCCTATTGCTGCCTATCTCCACCTCTGCGCGGCCCATTTTCAGTCTGTTTTTTGTCCCATTTTTGGTCATTTTTTCTGCCCGTTTTTTGGCCTGAAAACAGCTTGAAAAAAGGGCCGAAAAAAAAAGGGCTGAAAAACAGGCCAAAAAATGGGCCGGCAGGTGGGCGGGGCTTCGGCAACCTTTGCTGTACAAGACACACAGACATTTTCGCCCACTTTTAGGGGAAGAAAAAGTGTGTCTTATACAGCGAAAAATAAGGTAGTTTAGTGTTGCTCTAATCACAACTCTGAAGAGGTAATACTAAATTGAACTACATTTCAGTATGCTCTAATTATAGCCTCAACAAAATATTGTTTTTTGTTATTTAATCAGTACTTTTGTTATCCAAGTGTACGGCATTTGAATCGACGACTATAATAAAGTATTTGCTATTATATCAACTATTGATCTGATTTATCTCAAGTTGATATACTATAAGTAGTCCTTGACTTGCGACCATAGTGGAGCCTGCCCATCTGTTATAAATTGTGACAGTTGTAAAGTGGATCACCCAGGTAATTGACCTGATTTTGCAACTTTATGTTTTCAGTGGTCATTAAGCAAATCACTGCGACTGTTAAATGAATTTGGGGTCAGGAAGGGAATACCATGACCATTAAGCAAACTCATTGTTCGCTATAGGACAATTTTGCTGAAAAGCCGAGTTAAAGGCCAGTTGTTGGCAAAAATAACATAAATCACAGTCACATGACTGTGGGACGTTGTAAATTTAGGCCAGCTGCTGAGCACCAGAAATATAATAACATGACCACAGGGGGAGAGGAGATCTACTCTCTTCTTTGTTTTAGAAACCCTAGAAATTTAAACTGTAATATAGCAATAAGCAAATCATGAAATTTAGACCTTTTAAGATCAATATAGATAAAATTACTGTACTTTTACTTGCTGTCTTGAATTGCTTGAAATAAGATGAAGGCTTTGTAAACTATCATTTATCAGCCACTGCCAGTCATCTGAAGATAAAGAAAACATATCTTGGTAGTATATTGGTTGCATTGCTTTTTAGCGCATCTACATCTTTTTACAAATCCTTATAAGGTTCAAATTCCAACTGAAATTTGTTTCAATTTCTTTTCGCCGCTATATTTTTAAAAGATGTTCCACAAATAAAATATTCACATAAAACCCCACCAGAATAGCAGACATTCAGGATATAAAAAAGCAACTGCTACTCCATATTTTCCTGGAATTGTTGTCATACTATAACATCTCTAACTGGCATCAATGGCTCTCGACTTTCACCTATTGACATGCTTACATTACTCTGATGAATGAAGCTGAATATAACAAACATGGCCACGGCATCAAGTTGACAGGAGGAAAAAAAAAGGTAAGTATATTGAACCACTCTGAATTACATCTTATGACAATAGAAAATAAAGGAATTTACATGATTATATTCTCGCTAAGTGAATAATACTATTTATTTGCTAAAGTTATAATCATCAACAAACAGACATGGTAACTCTACAACATGACAAACATCACCTACCGATTATGGGATCTTTTCTAAAAGGCATTTTTGAAAGTGACAACTTTTCAATCAAAGTGCAGACTAGAAAACAAGAAGGGGGGGAAGCAATCAGAACTCCATTCACTGAATTAAATGGCATTCATAAATCTTTTTTACACAGGGTCATTGTTCATGAAGTCATACCGCACCGTATGGCAAATCCATCATCAGCGGGAGATATGACAGGAAAAAAATACCACTTTGGAGGATAGGCAGTAGGAAATTTTATTCCTCATTCAAATTCTGATCCACCACTTTCAACGCCGGGTTCTGAGTGCTGGATCACTGGAGGATTTTATTTCAGAGGCCTCTAGTGAGATTAATGTTGAATGCCAGGCCTATTTGTAATAAAAATATATTTTTTATAATTTCATTTTGGAGGAAAATGTAGACCTGGTATGTATTACCAGTATCTAGCTGGGAGAGAATGGAGGGTTTCTTGACCTGATAATAGTATCTTCAACACTAAAGTAGGAGAGGAGGGCTGCAATGAGATCCCACGAAAATCTGATGGTACCCATAGTTGTTCTGTGATAATTTGATAATGGCTCGTCCTAATGATTTGCAGGTGATAAAATTTGAGCTTGGGTTGGTGACGGATTCCTTCAAATTTCGCATTATGGGGATAACTGAGAATTCACAGATATTATAGAAGATAACATCAAGATAACATAGAACCATAGGCTTATCACAGTCACCATGGTCCCAAGTCACACAGGCTGCACACATTAAGTCTGGTTAGCTTGTGATTGGATCAGGTGGATCAGATCAGAGTTAAAGTACAAGGCTCCTACTGAGCACTAGGATAGATCTATCAACATGGTCTTCCAGGCATCTTATGAATCGATAAATTTTTCTCAATAGCATATCCTCATTGTGAAATTGTTTGGTTTTTGAGATCAGGACACCTTCTGTCCTTTTCTCATTTAGCACTTTTTTTCATAGATCTTTTGGAATGGAGAGTTATCAGTAATTAATACTACAAGAAATATTATTATGTAAATTGCTTTTTTAATTTTTATAAGTGTAAAATGTCTTAAGAGTCCAGTGATTAAGTAGTATATAAATAGTTACAAATAATTCTTAGCAGCACAAAGGACATTATAAAAATATTCTATTACAAGGGTAGACTTTTGCAGAAGTAAATAATTAATTTGATGACCTCAAATATGCTGGGTAAATCATCCCAAAGACAGCACAATGCCAAATTTGACTATTGAATTGTAGGTCAGCAGATCTGCAAGGCATCAGTTGCGGAAGACTACTATTTATTATTCATACCAAAAATTACTCATTACACGTTACTGTAATATATAGATGTGGCACATAAAAATCCCAACAAAAGCTCATATTTCCTAATATCCAAGTATTTCTTTACTTGGTGGCAGGGAAGAGTTCCTGCATGCATAGAGTTCCTTTTTAACTGGAATCCCACCATACACACATGTACTAGCCCAGACATGGGCAAGCTACGGCCCGCGGGACACACCCGGCCCATTGGACTTTTTAATCCGGCCCGCCGAACTAGTTCTGGCACAGTTCCACCCTCAGTGATTGGCGTGTTGCTTTATCTGATGCTGGGTGCACAACCTAAGCGAGGCTGGAGCTGTCAGGCCTACGGGCGCAGGATGATGACACGGAGCGGTTGCTGTCCCCGCTCCGTGCCCTTCTGCACCTGCTGGGCCCCTCACCCACTGAAGAGGCCACCAAGCCATCCAGGGAGGGCTGCGGGGAGCTGCCCAGTGAAGTGGGAAGGCCACTGATGCCCGCGTGTCTTTGCAGGCGTGGGATGCAGCAGCCATGGAGAAGAAGGTAAGAGGGCGGCGGGCAGGAGCGGGGGTGGTGGTGGGTGGCCGCGGCTCCGCAGCGGCAATGCAGGCTCTTCTCCCACCGCCCAGGTGCTGCTGAGGGGGAAAAGCGGCTCCGGCCAAGACGAGCATGCGCTCCATCGCAGGATTTAGTTGGTAAAGTGGCGCGCATGCTCATCTTGCCAGAGCTGCTTTTCCCCATCAGCAGCACCTGGGTGGCGGGAGAAGAGCCGGCGTTGCCGCTGCAGAGCCACCACTGCCCACCGCCCCCCCTGCGCCCACCCTCTTACCTTCTTCTCCATGGCTGCTGCGTTCGGCATCCCACGCCTGCAAAGACATGCAGGGGTAGGGGGGCTGCGGGAGGGGGAGTAAGAGTGGGGGTGGAGGGGCTGGGGGAGAGGGAGAAAGGGTGGGGGGGCTGGGGGAGGGGGAGCCCGTCATTGTGGCCCATGAGTCAAAAAGTTTGGCCCGTGAGTCAAAAAGTTTGCCCACATCTGTACTAGCCCCTTAAAACAGTGCTCAGGGGGAAGTAATTGATTTTGACATCAAACTGGCAAGAAATTGGTTATTGCAACTACATTACTTTCTGCTATGGATTTAAAACAGGAATATGAAAAAAAGAAAAGAAATCTGGGATCTGATCATGTTTTATTCTACATTTTCTGAATCATGAGCCAATAAAATATATTTGGGTACAAGAATTTTAGATTAGGGAGAATGGCTGAGGTCTGCTTTAAGAGAAAGCTATTGAAATCAAAGAAAGGTTGGCAAAATATTCAGTGAATCAGAAGAGTAGCCAAGTTTATATTATATAATCTTAAAATGTAATATTTCTTTCCAAATTATAATTGTAAATAGAATGCTCTATGTCAAGTAACATACCAGCTGGCCTCATTAGTTCTCCACCTAAACCTCTGGAAAAGAAAGAAAAAAAATACCAATTTGAGAAACATCACTGCCAGCATTTTGCACTGACATGACAGAAAAAGGAAAAGAAAATTGATACTTCAATCTCAACCTGCCTGTTTTGTCAAGATTCAATACATCAAAATAAAAAGGATATGCATACATGGCAAGTACCCCCAAACACTTCTCCAGTAACTTTATTCCTTTCTTTGCATGAGTAGTAAAACAAGTAAGAATTTGAATCTTCACTGTTGCTTCCTATTAACTGCAATCTGTGGTTAAGAGCTTACAAAATATGTCAGATGCAAGAGTTAGTTTTCAAACCCAGCTCTTAATTCAGATGTATCCCAAATTAAGTTTATATGTGAATTGCAGAAAGAGAAGCTAACCAGGCTGCATGGAATGGGAACAGTTCTGCAAACCACAATTTGCATTCATAAAAAGTTATGTGATGTACAAATGCAGCTTCAGAGTTATCCACTAGCCAAATCCAATTCTACCATCATTTCATAACATATTTATAAAAAGTCTTCTTAAAGTCAGCTTTCTGGCAACTCTTTTGGACTATTCTATGGAAAGCATTAGATGAAATCTGTGGTATTAAGTTGATCCCTTAAGACTGCTATTGCATTATTTTTGAAAAGTATCTTTTACTTCCTTAAGAAATTCAATTTTCAATGTTAAAAATTTATTTCATTATCTCTTGCTCATATGCGAACTACCCAATTTTTTTTAAGTACAGTACTGTATTCCAACAACTACAAACCATGTAATATGCCAAAAAGGCTTTATTGCATTTGTATCCTCCTTTTCCTCTTACCAATATACATTCAATTTATATATACATAGTATGATGTTTCAGCTTCATGCTTTTCCTCATCAGCATCAATCCATTTAAGCTGGGCATAGAATCACATCACATTTGAAAATACCTGTGATGGGGATGAAGAGGAGGATGCCATGCTAAGGCTCTGGCTGTTTGCTATGACCCACATTTTACTCCTGAATCACTTGTCAAAGGATTAGAGAAATAAAATACTACATTAATGTGTTCAGGTGGAGATAGAAAATTTTAAAATCACTTTGAAGTGTGAGATGGGAAGCATATAAATATAATAAACAAAACAAAATAAAATAAAACTCTCAGAAATCGTCTGTATCAATGCTGGCACAAAGTGGGCCCTACCATCTCTCTGACAAATTACTGGAGCAGCCTAAGAAATTGGAGGCAATCAAGTTCTTGAAACAAAAAGTACATTATTTCAAGATTTCTATTTCTCTAAAAACTGATAAAAATGTTTTAACCAAGAATTTGTGCTACATGCTTTAGATTTCTGTGTTATGCTAAAATTTAAATGTTCCCATTTTTTCTTTATAAATATAAGAATTATGTGCATCTTTCACTTCCACATCAGGCTTATATAAAGCTATACAAACATATTTCTGTAAAACCTTCCAGTGATAATTTGATACTCCAGTGCAAAGTTTTCTGCTACAAACCTCACTATTTGCAGCAGACAAGCTTCCACTCCCTTGAGGTTCACCAGAACAAGAAACAAACTCTACTAGATTACTGGAACTATTGAGATTATACTACAATACAGTATCTTGCAGGCTCAAACCTCTAGTCACATGTCTTTATGCCACACAGCTAAAAGGATACAGTAATTAAGTTTTTTTTTTACATTTTGACTCTTTAAATTGACAAACATTTAAGGTGTGAGATACCTAAACCCTCAAGCCTATGATTAGGAGGAAAGATGACAAGTGAGATGTCCTCTGGAAGTTAGTTGGTGGCAAAAGGAATTACCAAGTAGAAGATGGAATTCTAGTGTGAAGACACTGATGGCTTCTGGAACAGCAACTGGGAGACCTTCCACAAGCTTTCACACTACAAGTGTAGCTGATCCCCCGGGACACTTAAAAGTTTTTCTTTTACTAATCCATTTGTCTCCTTCCATCCATCCATCCATCCATTCCATCCATAAAGAAATGTATGTTTGTTTTAGTACCTATCTGTGACATAATGTAAGCTGGATAATCACAGTGGTTCAATAATAGCTACTAAGAACTTCTATAAGGATTTTAACCTGAATCTTTCTTTTTGTGTATCTTACACTTTTATCACTGGTTCTGAAAAACCACTGCTTAAGGTCTTTTCCCATACTAAAGGTAATATATAAAGCCAAAGTAAAGCTACTAAAATATGTATGAGACTGAGAAAATGCCAGCATCATTATAATTGTATTGTTTTCCTTTTCTTAAATGCAAAATTATGTGATGGAATTGCTACCAGGAATTCCACTAGTAACCAAACTAAATCAAGCAAAGTACACTTGCTGAAATAGCATTTATGCATTTTGAAATTCTGGAATTCACTGCCTCAAGATGTAGATTTTTAAACTGCTTTAAAAGAGATTAAACAAATTTATAGAGAATAAGGTATCAATAACTATTAGTTATGGTGACTAAACGGTATCTCCAGAATCAGAGATAGTATGACTCTCAATTCCAGTTACAAGACAACAACAATGGGGAAAGGCTGTTGCTAGCTGGTTTTACATACACGCTTCCAGGATTTGCATAAATATCTGGTTGGCCAATATAAGAAACATAATCATAGCATAGATTGATCTTTAATCTGATCCAGAGGGCTTCTTTTGCCTTGTTAAATTGAACAAGACAGCAAATATTAAGGAAAAATAGAGCATAGAAAGATGTCGAGATTGTAATATTTGTAATAGATGAAAAGTGAAACAGACTAGTAGTGCACTAATGGAAAAAAGAAAGAGAAAGTTACTCTTTAAAATCTTTATATCTCATGACCTTATATATGGGGAGTGCACTAACTGCCTTCATTCAATTTGGTAGCCTATTCTGGACTGATAATGGTGTACCCATGTTTGGAGGCCGCTAGCAGTTCTGAAATGTAATTTGTAAAACTACCTCTGTTCCCTCACGGGGAAAAAACAAAGTGGGATAAATATTGCAAGTAAATAGAAAATTATAGATGCAGCAGGTCAGATTCAACAGACATCTGTGTACTGGGTCTTTATACTTTGCATCTGATTTTAAAAGGAAAAGCAGTACTGTACTGCAACATAATTGTTTTGAAGTAGAATTTAATTGCATTTGCAGTGAAAATACCACCGCAGTGGGAATGCCCATCCCCATTTTCAGATGGAAAGCTCTTTACATAAATGGAATGTGTTTAACAGAAATTATGACCTGTTTATCCATTTTTGTAATATAAAGCAGTCAGTAGCTAATTAATTCAACCTTAAATACAATCATTACACAGCAGTTCAAGTGAATATTGAGGCAGAATCTCACTGTACAGCACATAGTAAAATAAGAATATCTCTGTCACAAGGCTATATAAAACATTCTGAATTAATATCACTTTGAAGTCATTTACTTCAAGCTTGAAGCCATAGCTTATTTCAGACTTGAAATACCTAAACGCAAGGTAGTTTCATCATTTGAGAAGCACTGTGAACTCAAGCTAGGAATATTTTCAATCGGAATAATTTTAATTTCAAGGTGTTTTGTATAGACCTTACTCTTCAGCCTCCAAGCTATTATGATTTCAGTGACTAAACTGTGATGTTCTCACTTCAGATTAAAGGGCAAATTTCCCAGTTACTATTCTTCTTCACTTCTTTTCCTATCACAACTATTTCAAATCTATTATACTTTGCAGCACGTTAGAACTCAGAATAAACTATTCTAAGGGACTGGAAGTTTGAGGGAGCTCCCAATTTAGAAACCATATGACTATTTTACCTTGCGGAAACTGAATATAGCCTGAAATACGTCTTTCTGCATTGGCAGCAGGATTTTATTGAACTCAATACCTACATTTACATTAACTCAACTAGTCAACCAAGTTCACTATTACTGGATTTTATTAAATATTACTTCAGTTTATCTCACAAATCATGCAATGGTCTTGTGCTCTACACTTTCCAAGGATAATGATTTTTCTTTATGATATATAGCTTTTGCCGGAGTCACTTATTAACATAGCAAACAGAAATCAAGCACAGGCTAATGTAATTATTTGCTCCTCTGGGAAAGCATTTCTTATTTCTGAAACAGAAAGTCTCATTTCAGAAACCAGTAAATGCAGCCACAAAAATTTGATTGCTGATATCTTCTGACACATGATTAGTATTATTTTGTTAAAATTCCAAGAAAATGTTTCTCAGATGGGAATCTTCATGGCAGTGTACCTTTATTATATTCCATTAAACTGGTTTAACTTGTTTAGCAGTGCTGTTCTAATAAATGCAAAGGAGCTGCTTGTTATAAAATGATGAAAACACTAATATTTCATATATTATTCAAATGTATAAATGTATACATTTATATCTTGAAAATGTGTAAATACCTACAAGTCAATAATTCTGAAGTCACATTATTTTGAAGAACACATTATTGTTGTTAAAGGACTCAGTATCAATCACCTTATGAACCAACAAAAGTAATTCTGCAAAACTATAATACAAATTTAAATGATCTGTATAAATAGGGAACAACTAATAAGTCTCGTGTTACATATAATTCATATTTAAAATAGTTATTGCTCTCCAAAAAAGAAATGTTTGGGACAACCATGACCTGGATGACTGAGAATCTCCACAGACAAGAAACAATTACACTTCTCCAAGTCTGTAATACTATGTAAGATGGCAAATATACAATAACATGTTAAACATATCTCAAACTGGTGAAGCCAGTAAGTTTCAATCAAGGCCAGCCCAATAAGGTTGAAATATTGTAACAGACTCTACTTGCTACTTTTTTAATTCTGCCAGACATTTATTTTCTTTTTAACCTGGATACATGCTACATGTATTTGAAGGCAACTGCACAGTGCATCCCTTTTAAAGGAGACATGTTCTGTATTCTGCACACCAAGTAATGTATTGCTGCCCAGAAAAGCACACTTCCATACAGGATAATTTCTTAGTAGTAGTAACAAATAAGACATAAGAAGCAGCAATTTAGTAGATTACATAGAGAGAGAAAAAAATCTGAAAGCAGAATTCAGCGTGTACATTGTACACTCATACAATCTATAATCTCTGCTGGGTAATAGTAGTTAAAAGGAAGAATGTTCTCTTGCTTGAGCAAGCACTAGACGCAAACTGTGCCAACACTTTGCAGACTGAGAACATCAGTTTAATTTCCCAACTATCTAAAACATCTTGATAATTTCATGAATCAATGTTATGTGTCTCAGTGAATGCTGATAGTGTTGATTACATACTATTTTTTTCTTCTTGTCTAGGGTGACAAAATGTCTTGACCTGATAGCTGTCTACTTTTTAAACAGCTCACACTAACTATAAAGTCTATGCATATCCTTATAACACTTTTCCACATACTTCACAGAATAGGTAGGCAACACAGATGGACTTCTAAGATGAAGAAGTCATTCCTGATTTCATTGTCAAGAATGCTTGGTTCCTGACAAAAACATCTTCTCTATCATGTTCATGCAGAGTCAACATGAAAGCAGGAATTTAAACACAAAAACTATACATTCTTACACAGAAGGGATTACACATTTCAGAAACATGTTTATTTATTCAAGAGTTCATTCTCAAAAATGCAAGTCTATTTGACACTAATTAACTTACCTATACAACTGTCGATGACGAAGCTGTAAAAGAATGAATGGATTTTACATTAAGAATTTTCATTCCCCCCCCCCCCCCGTGTTTTTCAAACTGTGGTTTGTGTGTTTATTTGCAGAAGAGGGTAAAAAAATGTATTCCTGAATGAATTTAATAATAACTCTTTCCTTCCACCTAAGAATCTTTTCTCTTTCTCTAGGCCACAGCAAAAGAAAAGTGATAAATATCAGTTTAATAATGATAGTATAATAAATGTAGCATGGCTTCCATTTAAGTCCATTGCTTTAGACATTGCTTTTATTATTTAAATAAACAGATTCTTTTTTTTTTAATTTAAAAGCTACATCTGTCAAAAGAACTTAATTATTTTGTAGATAGTAGATAAAATATATACTAACCTCCAGATGAATCTGCTTAAGTCCTTCCAAAGTTTTTTCATCCAAATAAAATGAAATAAGTCTACAAGGTTTAAAAGCATTTTAAATCAATACAGTATTATTTGACACTAAATAGTTATAGCATTTTTTTTCTCTAAGTAGCAATTTGATTCTTAATTAAATGTAAACACTGTGAAAGTCCTATGGCTATTACTATAGTAGTTCTCGACTTACCACCACAATTGAGCCCAAAATTTCTGTTATTAAGTGAGACATTTGTTAAGTGAATTTTGTCCCATTTTATGACCTTTCTTGCCACAGTTGTTAAGTGGATCACTGCAGTTGATAAGTCAGTAATCCAGTTGTTAAGTGAATGTGGCTTCCCATTGACTTTGCTTGTCAGAAGGTTGCAAAAGGTGATCACATGACCTTGGGATACAGCAATGAATTAGTGCTGTGAACTAGTTGCCAAGCATCTGAATTTTGATCACTTGATCATGGGGATGCTGCAAAGGTTGTAACTGTGAAAAATGGTTATAAGCCACTTTTTTCAATGTCGTTGTAACTTTCAACAGTTACTAAACAAGCTGTTGTCAGTCAAGGAGTACCTGTATTATCAACATCCTTTTTCACCATGAAATATGAAATTTGTATATGATACTTTGAAAACTGTACTCGTACTCTATGAAACCATCATTTGTTAAGAGTTTTACATGGTGAAATGGTGAAACAGGGTCAGGATAAAAGGACATCTAAATAAACAGTATTGTTCCTGTTACCTCTTCTTTTCTTCTGCTAGAAGACTCAAAGCATGGGTGATCTCAGCACATGCTAGAATTGCTCCGTGACGAGGGTGGAGATCTATACCAACTGCTAAAGGCAGCAGCTTTGGTAAAACTGTAAGATACACGATATGAAAAGTGGTAAGTTAAATTATTACACAGCACTCTTCTATAAGGCAATTTTCTAGAGGAAACATATTTTCTTATGATAGATTAGAAAATAGAAGACTAAACGGGTTTTCAAAAGGGCAAAGAAGCCTCACAGACTCATCGTAAGACATAAGAACGTAAGTTCCAAAGGAGCTTTCCTCAAAAAGCAACTGGACTTTGTTTTCCCTTGAAGATGTTTCGCTTCTTATCCGAGAAGCTTCCTTAGTCCACTATTCAGTCAGAACTAAAGAAGATTTTGAGATGAGAAGTGATACGTCTTTAAGCAAAAGTAAAGTCCAGTTGACTTTTGAAAAAAGCACCTTTGGAAGAACCATGACCAAGATGACTGAGAATTGCCACAGACATAAGAATGTAAGAAGCTTTTTGGAGTAGGAAAGGGTCTATTTTAGCATTTTGTGCATTTAGGAAACTTGCAACAATGGACAAGATGTCAAGAGCTATCTCCCATCAATGCAGCAACATCTAGACTAGTACCACTTGATAGCCTGAATTTGGCAGACTGCTTTTAAGCCCATCTAAGTTGGTAACTATCATCATAACTGGTGTGGCATCATATTCCACAATATTTGTTACTGCATTAAGTGTCAATGGGTGTCCCCAAATTCCAACAGGGTAAATGGAAAGGGGTAATTTCAAACTTGTCTATCCATCTTTATTTTAAGCAAAGAAACAAACAAATAATCAAAATCAAGTATCATAGTTTTTGCTTCATTTCTTATACTCATTTTAGTTATTATTTTCTGCATCATTTCCTATGTTTTAAGCTCAATGACTATTCACAATGTTCCAGTTGTGACTCCACCTCAAATTTTTAAACAGATGCTACAGTATTAGCATTTTTTTAAAATAATATTTGTAATAATTCCTACTCTTTTATAGCAGCCTCTATGTGGGCTGATATTTTTAATAAGCAATCTAATCTCTAACTGTAATATTAGGGCAAATGTAACATGCACCTAAGTCTGCTATGTGCTTGCTACATGAAACTTACATTTCTGGGTGAAAAAAAAACCCTGTTAAAATAGTAGCCATCACATTCTTTGTTGCTGACTTCTATTCATAATTGTCAATTAATTTAAAATACATAGGAATGTGTTACAAAAAATAATAAGGATGACCAGAAAGTCTGTCACATGTTAAGCAAAAGAAGGGCTGGAACAATTCTCAGCATTTACACAGTATAACAATCTCTCTAATATTAGTTGGAATAAAGCATACCAATCTTATGTTTAAAACTATGGCTTTTTATACATGTATAAATTTTATAAATAAGCTTTTGAGAATTGGAATTACTATACACACACACACACAGCTAAGTAAAGATTTTGATCAAGGTGCTTATATAGTTTGTGAGTGTACAATATAATATTAAGTATTGATTTCTTTTGCTCATTCTAGGCAGTTTTGAATGCAAGAATGTTTGTACTCACCTTCCCTGGTTATATATTCAGGAGCCAATGGAGTGAGATTTTGCAGAGCTTTGGCTGAAAGCTCCCGAATAACACTAAAAATTTAGGAAGAAAGAAGAGGAGCAATATATATGTAATTTATTTTGCATATTACTATGCCACTCACTCATGCACAATTACTTAACAATATAAATGTGGAAACACACAGTGTTAGTTAGGAAAAAAAACCTCATTAAATACAACTAGAGTTGGACTTCTAAAATTTCTGATCAATGAAACTGAAGCTGTTAAAGTAGAGACCCACTACTTTTTTCATAGAAACAAGAGTCTGTAACATTGCTACTTGCTTTCTTTTCTAGAACAGGCATTTCCAGAAATAAAATAAAAAAAACCTCGGAATGTCCGGTTCACTGTGTTCCAGGAAAAAAGCAGAATGAACTAGGAGTTTATTTTTGGAATGATGCGCAAATTTGAAATATTGACTCTATACATTAATACTCTATAATATCTTGACGAATGTACCTTTCTTGTTATGTACTGAGAGCATATGTACCAAAGACAAATTCCTTGTGTATCTAATCACACTTGTCCAATAAAGAATTCTAAATATGTACTTTCATAATATGGTTGCCACTCATTTTTCAGAGAGTAAGCTAGTATTCACTTTGTACTGTCCTTTCTATCTCTTCCTCCTCTAGTTATCTGACTGTCTTTGTTTAGTGGTTAAACACAAGGCTGGATATTAGAAGACTGTGAATTCTAGTCTTGCCTGAAGCCCAAAGCCAACCGAGTGGCTTGGGCCAGTGACTCTTTGTTGACCCCAGGAAGGAGGCAATGAGAAACTATTTTCAAAAAGCGTTGCCAAGAAGACTGCAGAGATTAGTCCAAACTACCGCCAGGCATCAATAAGGATGTGAAGGAACAAAAATAAAAATGAAATAATAATGAACATATCAGCTAAGGACCATTATTACTTCAATCTCAAAAAAAGGAAAATATTGGCATTAATTCATTTCATTACCAAACTTGACTTGAATGACATGATAATCTTCAGAAATGAGTGAACTAGCAGTTTATAGAAAAGTGAATTTCCAGATCGAAGAAAAAGAAAAAAAAACATTACTAACACATTTTAGAAAAGGGTTGTTTTTAATGATCAAATTATTACAAATTAGCACTAGTGAACATACCTATCCCAGTGGTTGATCTTCATGTTAATCAGATGATCGATCATAGGCTGGGTATACTCAGGAAACCCAGCAACATATACACTGAGGAGATTGAAGAAATACATAAAAACCACAGGAAGATTATTCAAAATTTGTTCCATGTAGGGGTCATATTCCTATCTACACCAAAGGCATTGCTTTCCTAATAGTTCTGTCAAATATTTCTATACCATCAATTCTGAAAGAAACATTTTTCCATATTTTTTCACTAGAATATAAAAAGGCCATTGGTGCTGCATTTGCTTCATACACTAAACTTGGAAACTCACAAGCATGGATCTGCAGGGTAATAACCATCTATTGCACTTCCAATATTTAAGGAGGACTTATGATTCGCAAGAGAATATACTGCTATCATGCTAAGACACAAATTCATCTCTATATTAAATCAATTATATCTACCAGGTCAAATAGACAGATTAGACATCCATATTTTTCACAAGAGTGTCCTCTCTAAGCAATTTTGTTGAATTCTACTATCGATTATAACAATAATTTTCAAAATAATAGAAAACAGAACATTTTGTAATGAAGTATTGCAGATTACAAATTCATATTGTCTTAAAATCCAGACATGTATCTCATTTGCAATTTGATTAGTTAAATGCCATGCAGTAGCAGGTTTAAAAATAAAGTTGGATGATTTTTTTTTTCTATTGACAAAATCCCAGAAGCAGCTTCAAGAACTTACAGGGTTTTAAGTTACTGTAGGTATGCAACATTGTCTAGGAAGTATTAAATATTTAGGAGCAATTATTATGAACATTCAAATCCCATTTAAAATGCATAATTGTGAGGATATTAATTATCACATTTTCCTTATTGTTATTCATTAAAATTCCAGCAGTTAAAAACAAACTTGCTTCTGAAATCCTTAAAACACCTGGTTTAGAAAATCAGAATGCAAAGATCCCAAATTTCTCTATTCCTTCAAAGGACTGAATTGAGAAGGACTGGGAGAGAACAGAGTAAAAAAGAAAAGACATTCCTCAATTAAAAAAAAACCTACCACTGAGATATATCCTTTCATTTATGTGCATCATTTAAAAAACAATTCTAAAATAATTTGTCATTCCTTCAGAAAGCCAACCCTGTAAATCAATATTCCCTAAGAATCATGAGGGTTACCATCAAATCTTTGATCATCACCTTTTGCAGAGAATGGAATTTCTGTATTTCAGGTCATAAAAGACCCATAATTATCATTATTCTTAACCATCTGTTTAAGAAAAACTGGAAAGAACTTTCTCCACCCTACTGGCAGTGTCTTGTTATTCTTGAGCCATGGAAAGAAGAGTTGAGAAACTGGCTGTGTGTAGGAAGAAGGTGTAGGAAAGAAGGGTGGAGTACCATGGGGACGTGTTAATCCTTACAGATTAAAGGATCAGAAATATTGTAACTTAGGACCTATGTAGTAACTGAAATAAGAAAGCACACTTCAACTTTTTAATGTATGAAGATACTTTCTCCCTAAAGTAAGAGTTCATATACTACATCACAAAGCCAGAAGATCAGACTATGTTTATGAAGAATGTGTCACCTAGTCAGAACAGAGAGAATTTATTTCCTGGAGGCCTCCTTTCTTGGGCATGGGCCTTCCTACCAAACAGATCTTTGACCAATACCTTTCACCTTCGCATTAGTTCATTCATATGAACTAGTGGCTACATGGATTTTGTTTCACAGGTTTGAGAATTCAAACTGATGATCAGGATACATTTTGGTTTTGGGCTGATTTGTAAAAGGCTGAATTGTAAGAGTATGACTAAATTGTTTCAGAGTATATTACAGTTTTGAATGTCTTCTCCAAGTCAGAAAAATTACATATAATACTGTAATTTTTTCCATAAAGAATTAAACTAATTGTGGAAACAGTCAAAATTAAGAGCTGCATTCTATAAAAAAAAAGTGAGGAAAGCTAGATAAGGACAGATAGTCATAATGAATATTATCGAGAGATCTGAACTCTGTCAGAACACCTTAACACTGAGGACGGAACTATGTGGAAGGCTGTTCTGTCAAGCGCCATGTAAACTACAGCTTGAAGTTTCCAAGTGCTACAGCCCCTTTGAAATGCAAACAGATATTCCAAGGGTTTCCACATGATGTCTAAGCATGTAGGTACATGCGCACAAATAACACTTCAATTATTAATACTGCCAAAACAAAGTGTTGCTTTGAGCAGTAAGTTTTAAACGACATTTTGGTGTCTTAAGACCCAATGGTTCCTGAGTCTTTGGTTATTACACACTTCTATGTTAACCAGAGGGCAGGACAAGAAACAATGATTGGAAACTAATCAAAGAGAGAAGCAACCTGGAATTAAGGAGAAATTTCTTAACAGTGAGGACAATTAAGGAGTGGAACAGCTTAGCTTGCCTTCAGAAATCGTAGGTGCTCCATCACTGAAGGGTTTTAAGAAAAGCCTAGACAATCACTTATCTGAAACGGTACAGGTTCTCCTGCTTGAGCAGGAGGTTGGACTAGAAGATTCTATTCTGTATTCTATTTTGTTCTGTTCTGTTCTGTTCTAAAAATAACTCACTACCATAAAATCTTGCTTCTTAAGTCTTTATTCTAAATCAAATTGTGTGGGCTCTGAAATTTCTTGTAATTAGATAGTTCTAAGAAAATAAAATGCCAGCATGTCACAGTTCATTCAACAAAGAACACTGTAGAATCATGCCGATCTTCTCTCAGTATTATTAATATAATTCTGTAGTACCCAGTATCATTACTATATGAAAATAAATTTTAAAGAATAGTGTCATGCTTCTTCTTTGGTTTAAATGTATAGTATTCTTACCTTATATTGAGAAAACAATTAGCTCTGTTACCAACAGCAAAATAATCAGCTGTAGTCACAATGTCAATTCCATGTGGAAAAGTCCCCTATAAAAGTTGAGAGAAAAATAGAAATCATACATAATTCCCAATTTTTACTTTGAAAAGCTGTTAGCACATTATTAGAATAACTTTCCTGTGGAAAAAAAAATATTCTGCTTTATAAATTCAATCACAGAATGAAACTGTTGATGGTAATTATTGCAACTTAATTTCCAAAAATTACTGGTTGATAGAAGACAAGTATTAAAATTGCTAAGACAGTGCCCAAAAGCGGTCAGTTACTGGGAACAGGTGAAAAATTGGCTACATGAAATTACAGGATTAAAAATAGAATT